>VFFE01007090.1:954263-977681 GCA_008921705.1 Burhinus oedicnemus
GGTGGGGGGGGAGAAAGAAATGCATAATTTAAATTAATGATTGCTAGAATCCAAGATATAACCCACTGCTGTCTGTCAGCAGCTGACTTATGGAGCTTACTGACTTCCAAAGGCTACAGGAGAGCTTCCTAACAATATCCATTACTTTTTCAAAAAGGTATAAAAAAGCAACTTGGCTGAAGTTCTGATTCAAGTCCTATTAAATCAACAGGATTCTGCATCAATTTTAGAAGGAGGCTAGCTTGAATGCACTTTATTACTTCTAATTGCTGCTTCTTACAAAGATCTTACCGATCCTCAAATTAACTCGTGTAATGCTACGACATTTTAATACATAATGGAACAGAGATACTCCAACATCCTCTGAAGGCTATCTGCTTTCCGTAATATTAGAGACAGACACACACACAGAAAAGGTGCTGATGGCAATAAAGGTGGGAAAACAAGGTAACAAATGTATGCCTGGTACAATTAATATTGTGTGATATAGGGTCACTTACTACCTGCTCCCAATGAAAAAAAAAATAATCCCATGTTTTGTGTGTTTTGTTTCCCACTAATTCTAATGCTATGGTAGCATAACATGCAACAATTTCAAGAACTAACGACACAGTCCTTTTCTATCCTCTCCGACCAATTAGCTCACTCAACCAAATCAAAATTAAAGGTCGATGACACTGCTCTCTCGTAAGCAGAGACCCAGTCTATTCCTGGTTCATGTAATGGCTGGTAATACAGGAATGCCTTCTCTTTGAGTAGTTCTCTTTTTCAGTCAAGAAACATCTAACAGCAGTATTTAAGAAAAGTTTAGCAAATGCCGATGTATTTGAAATTTCACTCTCCATCCGGGTCCTTTCACATAGGAAATACTCAAGTAACCTTAATCCAATGGTTTTCCCCAAGGTTGGTAATACGATTTTAGTTTAATTGCAACCAATCTTTTGGTTATGATTAGTGCTAAATAAATTTTTATTTTGTTGGTTTACTTTTGATTATAAAATTTAACATAACATCCTACACTTGCTTGCTATTGTGGAAAGTGAAGCTGTTTCCAGAACCTTGGTTAGATACCATATTGCACCTGAGATGAATTAATACGTTAGAAAAATATAAAGCCAAAGACAATGTAAAAAGTAGCTTTTGATTTTTTGAGTAGTTGAATCCCCATACAACTGCCTATTTGACAAAGAAACCCTTATTTTGGGTTTTTGGTTGTTTTTTGTTGTTCCCCCCCCCCAAGTTTACTTACTAATTACCCGCTAAGCACAGTTGTGCTGCAAGTTATTAGTGGAGGACAAATTATGTAGCTAATTGCCTGGCAATAAAGACCAAATCCAACATAAGCTTTATATTAAGGATTTTTGTTCTTTTCCGTGTGTCCACTATTTTGAAACCAATCATCAAATATTTAATCACAAAAGGCAATCATGGAAATGTATTCACTGTATATCTGTATAGAAGATTTCAAGTATTTGACCCAGAAATTTCCCAAGCAGCTGTCCTGCAAGGGTTTGCTGTCTCTCCAGGTGAGGAGGATGGCAAACCCTGAAGAGAATCCATGCCAGTGCTCAGCATGCTTTTTGCAAAGGGGACATGGGTAGCTTTGGCTCCCTTGACACTGAAAGAAGAGAAAATGCCAAAGAGGATGCCAGCAGTACAGAGGCACGGCCAAGGATGCAAGTTGGTTACTGCTAGCCCTAAATATTTACCTCCAGTTTCAGACTTAAGAACATTTCCTATGTTGGGCGCTTAAAAAGAAGAAAAAAACCCACCCCACACAAAAACCCCCTTCTTTGCAGCAATGACATGAAAATTGCCAAGTTGAAACAGGCCAGCTGCAGAGCCAGGCACTGGCAAGGCAGGAGCCTGCCTGTGGCGGCAAGGTCTCCCACGGGACACCAAAAATGTATCTAATCGATTTTTGTTTGCTTGTGAAAATCCAGAAAATTCATAAATGTAATGGAAGAATCCCAGAGAGCACACCAGCCAGGAGGGCTTGCTCACGTCCAACACAATTCCTCAAAATTACTTTTCCCCCCAGAAAATGAGGCAAGTGGCACACGGACAGGCCTTATTCTCAGCTTTCACTTTAGAAAGAACTATCCTATTTTACTAAAGGGGAGAAAAAACCCCAAAAACCTCAGAAAAATCCAGCTCTACCACCCCCTTCCATGCCTCTCAAAAAGCTTGCTTCCAAATATTCGTGATGCCGAGAAGCGTGCTGAAGTACTCTGGTCCCTGAGGCAGGCGTACGAGGGCTGTGTTCATTGCCACATGCAACTCCAGCATCAACCACGATGCGTCAGACCCATAAAATGGTGAAGAAATCACACCCTGATGCAAAAACACAGAATATATTTTTCAGCGGGATCCTTGTTAAAAAAGGTTAAGGTAGATCTGTATGCTCACTGCGGCTTAGTCTAATTTCTAGGCTAGAAATTGCACCAACAAAACCTGGTCATCAGCTCTGAAAAATGAGGAACGTACAGTTTGACTACTCACATTGGAGAGCTGAATTAACCTCCCTATGGTAACTTCTCGTGACCTGCAGCCCTTTCCAGGTAATAACCTGCTGTCCTTGGGTCAAACGGCTCTGAAGTGAAGAGCCCGAAGCTCTCCCTCCTCCTCAACCAGAAAAGAAACGCGAGTTGCTCGTAAATGGGTGCGGAGCTGATATTATTGGTGTGTTAATGTCCTGTATTCCCAGTTTCGGAGACCACCCTTTGAAGATGGAAGTTATTTAACATTCTTCTGGTTTAAAATATGAGCAATCAAAAGGCGCTAGGCTTACATGCTGTGCTTTCCCATTTCCCACTACTTCTCTTGCCTGACAAGGTATTCTTCAAATTGAAAAGAGGGCTTCTGAAAGCCCGGCTTCGGAAAACTGTAAATGAGTTCAGGCTTCAGCCCACTGAATGCAATTTCATACTCCTGACTGAATACAAATAATGCATTTTATTTTGTATCAATTACCACGCCTGAGAACAGACGACCACTGCTGGCGCTATTAAATATATAAAAAAAAAGGCAAGGAAAAAGGCATGCCAAATTAAAAAAGCAAGCGCCTCATTACTCCACATCTAAACCAGCTTTGACAGAGGCACTGGAACTCATAAGATGCGTTTCACTGGGTTGGGATGGGCTGTTTTGCAGCCATCCCGCGCGTTCAATGTCAGCCATTAGTTCTTCCCAATCGGGCATCAATGTTCAACGCACACCCAAAAAAATATATAATACTAGTAATAATAATAACAATCTGCAGTCTCTCCAAGCTTCAATACTTGAAGTATGAGTCAAAGAAGCAGTTTCACTTTTCACTCGGGAAGCTGACAAGCATGACTAGAGGGGGAATAAAATAACATTCAGTTCGCATAAATATCAAGCGGGCTGCTTGAGACTGATGGGCCAGGAATGTATTCTTAGCCATCATTCTGGCAGACAGGCCCAAGGACACTCATAACTTATTTTACAATCATTTAGTTTCAGCTCAAGTGGAAAACGTGACAACTTATCTCTGGTGACAAGATGCCATATCGAACCTTACAATTAACTCTCCCACGATTATCTGCCCAGCCCATCATTAGCTTTGCAGTTTTTGATTGACAGTACAGGCAGCTTCCCTTGATGATGGTCATCATTTGCAGGGTGTATATCTATATTATACAACATTAAGGACAAAACTCTCCCCTTGCCACCTAGCTGAGGTTGTCCTGAACAGCACATCCTCTGTTCTGCAACTGCTGGGCCACGTTTCTAAGTGATGTACAGCAACATGCTGCTGAAAAATGTCATCACCTCCAAAACAGCATCACTGTGCTCCAGCCTATGCCTGCTGCCAACTGCAATGTACAGAAGCCAGCTAGAGATGCCCATGCCCTCTCCCAGCAGTCATCCTTCCTCCCTGCCCTCTCTCCCCAGTGTAATTATTAACTCCACTCAGCTGTAAGTGAGAGCTGACATGAGCCGCGTCCTTGCAGTTTACCTCTGCATGCTCATGATGCGTTAAGGAGGATGTCGTGAATTTCACATGCATGTTCGGCTGCTTTCTGGACCGATGAGAAAACGTGTTTCTCATTGAAAGGTGAGTTTCTAGTTTTGCAGGGTCGTGAAATAATGCCAAGCTTATACCAAGGGATAGGAGAGCTTCTATGCAAACCAGTGTGACTAAGTACAGGTGCTCATTCCAGAAAAAGTAGTATAATAGTCAATATATATTGAAGGTCAATGTATATTGAGGGTAAGTTTACATTTATGCAAGTTATTTGAGGCCGTTTTAAAATACGCAGTAGCTCACTCCATGCTCAAGAGTAACAAGAGGCACTTAGTAACCAAACTCCTTAAATTACCAAGAGATGAGATATCAAAAAAAAACACCCAACCCATCACTCTTCTGTTAGAGCAGTGATATTTCTCTGTAGGTGCATGACACATGGGGCAAGACAAAGGTTCTGCTTGTTCAAGTCTGATCCTTGTTTGCTAGAAATTACAAAACAGAGAAAAAAAGCCAACGCAGCTTTTATTTCAGAAAGCAAGTCCCATGCCTGCCTCTCCCCTAGATGCATTTTGTAATTACAGTCGTAACAGAAATGCCTTTCAATTATGACAAATTCTGGTAGGAGAAACAAGAGGCGGAAGGGAAGAAGTATGTTGTCGACAATTACAACCCAGAATGATGAGACAGAACATTAAATGAAAAAAGAAACCAAGCAATCCTTCTAAGAGTCTCAAGGGCTGTGCTGGTGTACTGCGCTTTATTTGCCATTTGAAATATGTTTGATATCCTCTTGCAGTATTATACAACGTTTGTAAAACCTAACATTCTGCACAAGTCCCACTTCTTATCTCTTTATAGGTGTATTATTTGGAAGCTGCATGCGCTCCAGAAATGGATCTCAAAGACAACTCCATTTGTGCCCTCTAAGGACATCACAAGAGCCCTCCTGGATTTGAAAAGGGTAAGAAATCCAATTCAAACCCAGCTTGTGCTTCCTCAGTGCCCCTAGCACAGGACACAATTGACTTGCATCCCAAACTCCCAAGCGTCTGCTCAGAGCATGTCTGAGATTCAGACTGAAGCCATTTCTCCATCACTGCTTGCAGTGCCTGCACAGCAGAGCTGCAGAAGATACCAACACAGGAATCAAGAAGGCAAAGAAAATGAGGGACAATAAGCAGGTACGAGTGCCCCAGGCCAGGGTTAAAAGGGTTGGGGGTGCAAAAAGCACGAGGAAAGGAGGCAACATATAAGGTATGGGAATAGCACAGCACAAAGGCTGAGATATAAAAATCTGAGAGCGGAGCTTCATCTTTGGCCCACAGTTCCTATTCTTTCTCATACACAGACAACCCGCTCTCCTCTGTAACCATGTGCAGTGGAAACAAGGATATTCTGACCTCTTCTATCTTTGTGTCTTTTGATTTATTTCATATTTTTGTCAAATCACCTATTTACAAAAACTTGAAACGAACTCAACAGGTGACGCTATTCTCCACAGACCAAAGTCGAGCTTGATCTGGTTTACATTTTTCTTGCATCTTCTTGTTAAAATTTTCCAACAGGCTTTCAAAGTGAAATTAGACTTCTTTGTCAAGCCCAGCTCCCCAATGCGGCCTTATTCTCAAGTAGCTGGAGATTGATTAATTTGGGTTTTTGATTTGCCAAAGTGACAAGAAGTCAGACGTTACAAAAGCAGGACCAGTGAATGGGATCAATTAAAGAGCAGAAGCTGCAACACAATTAATAGCACCAGGTTCAAGGGGAAAAAGAAAGCACTGATGACGAAAACAACAGCAACAGCTCTGACTGCAGCAGGAATCTTTGCCGCAACCCAAGGAAGGCTGAATCCAAAGAGGGTGTTTCAGAACTTTTACTATACCATTAGTGTTGAAATGAAATAAGGCAAAGATGTCGGTAGCTGGTGGACTGAATAATAAAAAAATAGCTGGACACTTTAATCTTCTACACATGTGTTTTAAATAGAGGTGAAAAAAGCAATCCTTTTATTTAAGCAGGGGAAGCAATAGACTAAAACCATCTGTAGTTGTATTTCAGACCCATTTCCCCGAGCTGAGATTTTTCTGGCTGTGAAATCCAATGCTCTACAGCTTCCCTTTACAGCTGTTACCATAAATGTTCTATCAAGTTCTTTATATTCCTCCTCTGCCTCAAACTGAAGTTAAAGGGATGCTGCAATTGCACAATGACTGCAGAAGGCTGGAATCAGGCACGGATGTACAGGACTGGCATTAAAATCCTGTCAAAACTGCAGCTTGGCAGAAGTCTGCAGATGATAATAAACACTTGTGAGTGGGGGAGAAGGGGTAGCATGAGATAACAACCTACAGAAAAGAAAAAAAGGCAAATACGTTTAAAGTACACAGAGCTCATACCTTTGGTAGGAATTACGCGCATCCGGTCATCGTTTAGCTGAATTCAGCTTGGACACTCAAGCTATGGAGGGCTTAAATTAACCTGCTGCACTGAATGAAATTAAAAGGAAGCTCTGAGCAGAACTGGGGGATGGAGACGAAAGAGCCTCAGGAGTATTCTCTTTCCACGGCGCCTACCATTTTTCCAGCCTTTTGCGTAGAGCCTGTAAATCACAAAGCTATCCTGTCATGTACGGAAAGCCCCACCGAATGCCCAAGTTACTGCCTCCTTTCCTCTAATAGCAATTTCAATTAAATAAGAAAAACAAAGCTTCCTTCTTGACAAAAAAATATCTCCCTGCTCTTGGAGGGTCTGGCTTTTGATACGTGGTAGCATGCCTCAAGCAAAGCAGACCTGAAGGCATGTTTGGCTTGACAGGATCATTTCCACTCGGCAGCCTAATAAGCCACTTTGTGACAAGCAAGGGACATCATCCACAGACTTGTGAGAGAAAGTCAGTCTCATGACAGTAAAGCACAGATACTGGAAGGACCATCTTGAATAATTTCGGAGATAGTAAGACCCGTGTTATAATCTCGGGTCTAAAGGAAAGACAAAGTTACCTCTAGCTCATTTGCTACTAACAGGCAATGTCTGGCCATTGTAAAGGAAGCATGAAAGCAAAAATGCAATATAGTGTTTAAAAAAACCCACCCCACTACAGTACATTGCTCACTACATTTTCCCTCCTAAGGAGCAACGTATTACAGTGCTAGCAAAACACCATCCTGTTCCCTAGAAATTGAAGCATTGCTAGCAAGAAAAGAAGCAACCCTATCCTGTTAAATCCCTTTCAAAGCCATCTTACGAAGTAAGCTCCTTGCATCACAGAAGGAATTTACCATCCAACACCATCTATTTCTAAGTGACCCTCCTGTGTTGCCAGTCAGGTGACAAGCATCAGCAGTAAGGACTAACTGTATTTTAGAGGAACAGCAAGCCTCAAAACATGAGCCAGGAACAAGATGCTAGTCTTTCCTCTGCACATCTTGCCTGAAGCAGGTTCAGGTCAGGGGCAGAGATATTATAAACCACTCCCCAAGTTAACATAGTTTGCTAATTTATCTTATCCCACATTACACAGATGCATCTTTGTGTTTGCCTTCTTTGTACCGTATGCTGAGTATGCCCCGTGGAAAGATCAAGAATGACAATTTGTTTGAAAACATAAGGACAACAAACTAGAAAGAGATGCAAGTCTTAGATGTTGCAGGATGCCACCACATCCCAAGGCAAACTAACATCATGGCTCGCGCTGAATAGATCTACAGTCTAGATGTATAAGGGATGTCCCTAATTCTTCCGGCATAACATTTTAACTGGGCAGCATCAGATCTGTTGAGACGATGTGATTCTTACATGGTGTCACCCTGAATCGCTACAAACTGGGTGTATGATGCCATGGGCATTGCTCCTCCTGGCCATCAACTGCATACAAAATGAAGAGGTGAGGAATATTGCAAAAGGCAGCTGGTTATGCGGATTAATTTCAGGTAACTAGTTCTTAGCCACCCCATGAGGGAGAAAGAAGATGAACGGTCCTTTTGAAGTCAAACCGTACATCTGTGGAATGGTTTCAGGGCAGTATCTCCTGGTTCGATTCCAGGTCATGTGTTGGTTAGTCTGTCCGCCACTTTTGAAGCCAGGTAGATAATCAGACACCTCAAGAATAGTTACCAACTGCAGCACACTGGACCTAGCAAACCCATCAAGAGCATCCCAAGTAATGGTGATTTGCAGAAAAATAAACACTTGGAGAACCACTAAAAGAATACATCTTGGATGAACAAGCTACACCACGGTCAAGTACATACAACATTGTGTGACAAAAACTATTTTTATATCCTTGGTCAAAATTATATGCATAATAAACTCACCTCAATTATACAGAGAGGGTGAGAGCTCCACCCTGATCTAACAATCAGCATTGTCTTCTAATTGCAAACACCCCCTCATTTAACAATATTTTGCTTCGAAATACAGCCTTGGCATCTCAAGACACTTGGAAAATAATGAACCCATGCCTTATTGAATCATTTCCTACTAAAATATTTACCTTGTATTTCAAGATAGGCAAAATGAGACAGAAAGGAAGAACTGACTCTCTTCAAATAGATGCTTAGAGCCAGAAAGAGAGCCACATCTCTTGTCTCTACTCTTGTACTTTAACCTTCAGTCTGTATAACCTGTGGATAACTTCAACCATCAAACCCACTCACTGGTAATTGAGAAGAGGTTAGGAAACTCTCCACCGTCAGTCCACAAGGCTTCAGTAACAAGCCCTAACATCAGCGTTTTGGAAAAAAATCAAGAGACTTTCACTATTAACATTTTATAATTAAAGCTGTATAGCAAATAGGCAGTTAATTGCATCACACTAGGTAGGAAAAGGCTAAGACTTTCCTTGTATGCCATGAGCACCAGTGTCAGAAAGGGAAAGAAATAATAGAAGCAACAGCAAAGATACTTTTAATCAAAGGCAAACCCGAACATTTTCCTATTGCAGAAATCTAGAGCTGAAAAGCAAAGCTCTTAACATAAAGCTATGTTTTTGCCACCTTTTATAGGTGTCAGATGACATACTGTCATTGAAAACCTTTTCTTTTTAATTTTTAAATTTCATCAAACACTCTTTCTAGCTCTTACCAGCTCTTCTAAGGGTTTAGATAACCCAAGTCAGGGACCCTCTTTTGCCCTCACAAAATCCATGCATCAGAAAAGCCACTCGCCCAGAGCGACTTGTGAACTGGATACTCCTCATCGACCTGGACCGTGGGTGGCACACATGATTGCTGAATTAAGGGATGATATCAACTGTAACAAACGAAGGGCCCAGAGACTTGAAAGGAGATGCTCTTCCACCTGCAGGAAGGCCAGGTCTCTGTGCTTCAGCTGTCCCCCAACAATCAGCAGGTTGTGAAGGAGTTGTGTATCAGATTTAACACAGAGGCTTCTTTCACTCCTTGAACTGTATATGCTGTGAAGAAGCTTTGAAGCATTGGATTCCATAGGTAACATATACACAACAACCCTGTACCCCATGCTCTGTGATCTGGACTGGAAAGAAACTGAGCCTGCAAATAGACATGCTTGATGAGACAACCACTCTCATGTTAATTGGAACAGAAACTTCATTAATTGGAGAAGAAATAAAAGCATCATGTGTGTTTCTTGCACACACTTCATCGAGATACTGACAAAAAAAAGCAGTGTGTTTCTGGACATATATTAAACAAGAAATCTAATTATTACAAGCATCTATTTGAAGTACCAAAGTATGGACATAAAAAGAAGAAATTATGAAATCAGGAATTATTCCAATGGTAGCTATGCATTAACTTTTTACTTTCTCAACTTTATGTTTTAAATTTTATTAAACTTCATCTAAATTTAAAAAGTATATTATTATTATATAAATTTAGATAAAAATATTAAGAAAAATACAAGTGTACTGATTTGGGAAGTTTATTAATTTCCCTGCTTAAGTCTCACTTATAAGGTCCTTAAATATGGAATGTATTGGGCTTATTAGATTTTTTAAGTCACATTATTTGAATCAGCAGAGTTTATAGCATGTCACACTTTGCTCTTGCAGTATTATGTCTTTCCTGTATGTTTACTTGAGAATGTGTCTCTTAATTTATACTACTCTCTGTAAACAAGATTTTCTTTTTCAAAGTCCATAAACTCCTGTAGGATACTGTGTGAATCCGGCTCATGTACTTATTTCCTTGCAATTATAATTTATCAAGATATATCACTCCTGAACGCATACAGGCATCCTCACATCAAATGCAGCTCTTCAGCTTTAAATAGCTAGTGCCAGAAGATTCGTCCTGCTGCTGTTGCTGAATGCAGTCAATGTGTTGATGTCTCGGCCACTATTTAAGCATTTTAAGACCACAGGTCACATTTATTTCTGAGATCACAGCTGATCCTCTGTCTCAAACTATCTGGTGACAGACCAGCCAAGAAACATTGTAGCAAATCTCATTCCAAACCGCAACCGTTTAAGATTAAAGCAATCTTAAACTACAAACATACAAAAAAATCCCCATTCAAAGATTAAACTATCTTTTTATACAAATGAGATTACAGGATAGCCTCCCTGATAAAGAATTCACTTTGTACAGGGTCACAATCACCTTCAGTATTAACCCTTCCATTCTGACAGATACTAATATAAAAAGAAAAAATATTTTAGAGACTTCTAAGTGCAGTATCTGTCAAATGTCAAGCACCTGAGCTACAGTGAACCAGCTTGCAGCTGAAGGAGACAGCTGTGGAGATAAATATATATATATATTTATTTTCTTTTTAAAAACACAACCTGAAGTTAAAAAGTGCCCCTGTTTCTAGTGATATCAGTGCTGGGTATCCACTTTCCTTACTTGATTAAATACTGACTTTCTGCAGTGGTGAAATATCACGAGTGGTGTACTACAACACACTAACCCTATGCCTGAAAGGTCAGGAATGGCGAGCGTCTCCCAGACACAAGCCTGAAGACCCGATAAAGGTAACATTCACTATTCTCACTATCCTGTCAGGCTAAAGTTTATGCTCCATAATAAAGTGCTTTGGTCTGAGTTGGTTTTTTTTTGCTTTTCTCATGAGTGGGGCCAAATGGAGAAGGTGTGACAACTAAAACCAGCTACAGGCAGAAAAAGCACTGATTTATTGAACTTTGCTAGACAATCAAGTCAGATTAATCAACATCAGCTACCTGAAAAAAAATTACCTTTTTTCCCCCCTATTACAAGGAACGTGCCATACGCTTTCCTATTTCAGTTTAAATTTTAAGCAAAACTAAATGCAAAATACGCATTTAGGCATCCATAAGTAAATGTCGGGAAAAAACAAAGCTTTATAGTTCCAGACAAAAAGTTAATTTAGTCACATAAACAATTTACTGACAGACATTTGGCACTTCAGGCTGTGAACAAGATTAAGACGAACATGAGGTTGACGATGTCAAATTATCTGAAGATGAAAACTCACATTTCTTGTCATTTTGGAACAAAGCACAGGATTTAATTGCTGAATGCACCAATTCTTTATATTTTAATCAGGGGAGGGAGGGGGGCAGAAAGAAGAGGATCTTAAACAAGAAAAGTAGATGGGTTTCTGGAGAACTGCAGAATTGTAAAAATCCATATAATACAGCCCAGGATTTAAACAGCAAGACTAGGTACATACAGAAGTACTTAGTTGAAACCCAGCAAAGTTGTGCAGAAATGCCCATGTACCCAATATCCTCCTTAAACCAACAACACAACACAGCTCAGTTTAAGCCCCACAGGTTTATTGGTACCATTCTCCCTGCTCCACCATGGACACAGAAACAGAAGAACAGCTTTCCTGTCTTTCATTCTTTTAACTCATCATGAAGCAATGCATTCCCTGATGGATGCGAAGTCCAGTGGGACCAAATGACAATGGCTCACCTGCAGCTTGATTTTCACTGAGCTGCAACCCACAGCCTGGATGACCTGGTGAAAACGCATACTGAAAGCAGTAAGCAAGCCAGCAGCATCTGAACCCCTTTTGCACAGAGACAGCAGACTGAAGAGGTTTTGCCCCTTGATTACTCTTTTTTTTCAGCATGGCATGTTGGGCAGAATTTCAGGAACACCTCAGTGCTCTTCTGTTTCACACAACAGGTTTGCTCTTCTTCTGTTTCACAGGACAGGTTTTCCCCCATCATTTTGGCAACAAACACATACCCAGAGAACACAAGGTAAGCACTTGTATTTTGTGAACCTGGTAGGAACCTCCCGAGGAAAGGCAACCTTAAACTTTCCCATTCAATTGAGATTCTTATGGTCTACAAAATGGAATGGGTAAACATCGTGTTCTACTACTTCTGGATGCTAACACATTCCTACAAGAACCACAGGCAGAAAACATCATTTAGTTTAATGCTCTGAAAGCCTTTTCAGAGAACTTATCTTCATGCCAACACCATTTTGGAGAAGAAAGCTCAGTGAAAAGACAAATGAAACAAATGCCCACACTCTCTCCATCTGCCTTCAAGCTCAGGTAGGGCACAGGCAACATGACGCTTTCCTGACTAAGGCTCAAGCTGTCAGACAATAATCAGATGTCCTTGCTAACCTCCTCTTTCTAGCTGAGCACTGAAATGACATGGCTTCCTCCTCCTTTTAAAAGTTCTAAAAACCAGTACGAAACACCACTTCTAGGGTTTTATTTAAATATCAGACTGTCTTTGGTTTCCTCCTCTTCATCACACTGCAATGGAAAAATGATGAATGACACAACTACGAGAATAAAAATACAGAACATCTAGCTGCAAATGTCTTGTCTCAACCTCACATACTTTATGGTTAGGATCCAGAAGGAGATACACAACGCTCAGAGAGAATGAAATCTGCACAAATGAAAACTGCTGAAATTATAGTCGAAATGAGGTGGTGCTGGCAGACTGCTTGGGCAATTTGGCAAATTACACTAATTGTGAAAATACGGTAATGATATTCCTGTCCTTCTTCTTGAGAAAAAGGATCAGCAACTTGTAATTTGCTTTGAAACCAAGGATGAAATTCAAGACCAATTTATTATTATAAGGAACTTATTTGTCATCCAACAGACAGCAACCCCTCTGCCCTGCATGCCTTATATTATTTCGGGGAGCCACAGGTTGCAGAACTCCTTTTCCCCCTGTACAAATTAAAATCAATCTGAAACCTGAAGTCCTGCAGGGTAGTTCTTGCCACAAGGAAGGTGCTATAGCAATGCTGAAAAAGTACCGATTTCCTATTTCCTTTCTTGACTGAGTAAAAGGCGTCGACACTACACTGGTGGGAGTCCAGCTACCTAGGACATTGTTGCATGGGATTTTTTAATATTTCTGATTGACTGGGTTACTTCAGCTAAGTGCTCATCAAAAATGTCAACTAAATTTTAATACTGGAAGTTTTTGAGTATGCAACCCTGTGCTGAAAGGGGATAATTTTCAGAAATTGCTAAAAAGTAGTACTTCATAACCCAAGTTCCCTCAAGGTATGTTAGGCTGTTCAGAAAGCAAAGGCAATAATAAGTTGTCATTAACAGAGTTTACCCTGACAAAGTTTCCCTCCAGAAGTATCTGCCAGAAGTAACTTGTCTGTTATCACAAAAGGGTGTGAAAAGTACATGAATATTCCCTTTTCCTTCCTGTTCTTAAAGACAATATAAAGTACTTGCACATATACTGTCTCACACACAGAAAATTTTACAATATTAAATATTAGTAACTGCAGGAAACCCCAGAGTAGCTCTAGAGCAGCTAGAAAAAAAATAAGAAAATGACTTTATAATTGATTTTCAGTAATTATTTCCTTTTTAAAGAAGGAGGAAAAAAGCTCTTACAGACTAAACCATCTATGTACACTTAACACAAATAATTCTGAAATTCTATAAATCTATTCGTAATTATGTAGTTTATCCTAGTCAAGAACTTGCCTATTGTATTAGAACAACTCTAAACGATGTTCTGTGGTTCACTTTTGAAGTAGAAGTGTTATGACTGTCAGAAGCAATTGGAAACATTTTCTTGTTCGATGTATAGCACAAGACTCCATCATTTAATCATTCCAAGTGCTTACGATCAGAAAAGTAAGGCAAGTTGTAAGGTCTGCATTACTATAAACACTCCAATTACCTCTCATACCCCATGGCACAGTGAGAACTCAATTTCACTTTAATAAACCCTAACACCAAACTGTTAGAAACTCAAAAGACAGATATTTCAACTTACATAAATTACAGCCAAGATCAAATGGCCCGTACAAGCAATTGTACAGTGATAAAGCCTAAGTGGATGGTATTTAAACAGATATTTGATTTACTGCAGAATTTTATATCATGCTAGAATTCAAATGACAATTTACAAGTCCAGAGGAAAGAAATCCCTGTCCCATGCAAACTACTGTTTGCAGCACTGTTTCAGAAGAGCTTAAATTTATAACTTTAAAGAAAAAAATTCTTCCCTCTGATATTCTCAGGACACAGTCTTAGAAGCCAAACTATAAAACCTGACATTTAAAAAGAGAATGAACAAGCTACTTCTTCATCCCCAGGTAGGAAATAGCATCCTCAGTCTTCTGTGAGCTAAGTCTCATGAACTTAATTTTTGCAATCTAATACAGCTGGCTGTGGTTTCTTCCATTAGAAAAAAAAAAGCTCTGATGCTGAATTTGAGGGTATGTTTCTCGAGTTCTTTAGAGATGTACAAATTGTGAAGACTGTAGAACAGACAGCACCATCTCTTATTAATGCCAGCAACACCACTGGTTAATATTAATCCGTTTTCCATCGGAAAAAACCTGCATTTTGTACTCACGTTTGAGGTGCCTCACAACAGTACTCCTGGCCAGCTTTTCCTCTATTCCTCAAAACAGTCCTGCTTTTCCTAGCTAAGAAAATTTGCAGAAGAAAAAGAATGTATGGCAAAAAATAAAAGGTGAATTTGCAGAGGAGGAACCATGCAGATTCACATTCTTGAACCAAACTAACACCTGAACAGGTTACAAATGGCTCCCCTGAGACCAGACAACCCTCTTATTCCTAAGCAGTGAGCAACTATAGATAATTCTGGGTGGGGGAAAAAAAAAAAAAAAAGATCCATCAATGAAAAGATTTATCACAGAAAAAAAATTGCAGGCTTCCAATGCAATCCAGGAAAACCTCTTGGACAATAGTTGCAGCAGCAGTAATTGTTCTAAATCTATCAATAAAGCTAAGCTGCTCCTTCATTGACTGTGAACACCAATTTCTTTCATGGAGGATTATAAGTTGATGTTCATGGTTTCTCTACCACCATTAGGGTGATAAACAGTTTAAACTACATCAGGATCTGACATGTAGATCAATTCTGGGTCCATAAAGAATCTACACAAGAGGCTCCCAGACAGGGATTTACTGCCCCCAGTTTTTATTCTCTCTTGCTGCAAAAATTACTTCTGTCAAGTACTTACAAGACTAAGCAAAAAAAAAAAAGCAAAAAGAATTAATTTTTCATGTGCTGCTAGAACAGTCTTTTTAAATTTCTGAGTTTTTAAGGCAAATATGTTATTGCATTTAAAATTATGCTGAACAGCAGGTGGTATTTAGCTAAATAGTGAACCAGTTGCACGATCTGCTCACTATCAAGCAGACAGCAATTTGAAACACTGAACTAAGCTGTCTAGATTTTCTCCGAGGGCAGTCACAGGCTTCATGTTACCAGTGCCAAATTATATTAGACATTTAATTTTAAACCTCAGGTACTTAAATGTAAAACCTTACAACAGTAATAGTCATAAAGCAGTGGGGCATTCCATTTCAGAGAATGGATTTTTCTATTTTTCCCCTTTAATTTAACCAGCACCTCCTGTTTTGTGGCTCTGCCCACTACAAAGTAATTTATCTAATTAGGAGATGTTCACAGCTGCTTGAAAGACAGAAGCCCCAGGAAACCAAAGGTCTGGTTTGGAAGACTTTGAAAAGTTCTCCAGAGCCATACAAAGTATTAATTTAATGTGAAAAAAAGGTGTAGAGAAAAATTGAATCCCAATATGTTATTTTGTCTACAATAAAACCATGTGACAATAAGCAGGCATATTCTCCACTACATTGGCATTTGAATTCCAAAAGATGCTTAGCTTCTCACCATACCTGCTGCTTTCACAGTATTATCTTTTTATGACTAAAATTCAAAAATCTTTTAATGGAGGAAAAAACCCCTGAAATTAAAGAGAGTTTTTCACGCGTCAACTTGCCAGCATAAAGGACACATCTATGAGCTTATCGAAAGGTGATACACTGATATCAACGAATTATTCTTGAGGCTCTGTAGCAGTTTTATCGCAATACTTCTGTTTCTGCTGATGCTTAGTTGCCTAAAACTCGCTGTTAGTCCAATTTTTCCCACATATTTATGTAAAAGAAGAAACTTTTTTTTTTTTGTAAATTAGAACCTCTGCAAGCAGTTACTCAAGTCAGACTTGTTCAGAAGTATGCAGCAGTCATCTGCATTTTTTGAATATATATTTCATAGATAATTCTAGCTGTCATCTCTTCTGATCCAGAAGTAATCACATATGAACATCAAGTCAGAAAAAGGTACTGCACATACTTGGAGCACAGAGCTCGTGTAAGAGAAAAGGTTCCCTTCACCAGGAATTTGAAGCTAGCTGAAGCGCAGCATCAGGAGCAAAAGACAAGTCCAGCAAATATCTCAAAAACAGAAACAGCACTACGAAGTAAAAGGGAAGGGAAAAGGCAGGAATTTAGGCTATGTTTCCACGTATTAATTACTTGCCACTTTTAGGAATTCTTCAATTCTGCATTTTGAAGATTTTCCTCTACTGCAGCCTCAGTCGTCACATCTGGTACTAAGGAGCAAGTGGATGGCATCTGCTCACCTTTCTGTAAGTATGTCATGTGTCAAGGACAGGACCTGACAGGACCAAGAGACTACATCTTGGTTTTTATTTGCCTTCCTTCTAGTGCAAACAATATTCTCCAACTTCTCTTTGAAGAGCTACAGTACAAAAGAAGAGTGCAAAAAGCTGAAACTTTGATATAACCTTTTAAAAGGGAAGTAGAATCGGGGTGGATTAACATGAAGCAGCAGCTTGGGAAAAAGAGAGAGAAATATATCACACCTTAACCGTGAAACCAGTTCAGTCTAAAGGAATCCATGTAGGGCAATAGTGATTGCCCTAACAGACTAACCAGTTTCCAAGGGAAGGGGTGGGTTGGGTGGACACAGAAGAGAACAGTGCTGAAGCATTTTATCACGCTGCTTAGCAGTCTCTCTGGCTATCACCAAGGCTGAAATAAAGGATGCTTGCTTTAGAAAAGTCTTGGTCAAAATTTGTACCATTTTGACGCAAATATCACGCTCCTGAAGATGCTGCCCACAAGTTTAGAGCTTCAGAAACGTACGTGCCTCAGGAACTATGAATTTGAGAGCTACTGCCACTCAAAGCCAAGCTGATCAAGATTTTAAACTCTGTTCTCATAAGATGGCACTTAAAAGCTGTCCAAAGTTGCTTAAAAACCCAGAGACAGTATCATGGCTATACTTAATTCAAACCTTATACAGATACCTACATATATACACACACATATATATCGGACACGTGAAATAGTTTTTGTACTCCTATAACTCTCACTATCTTAGGGATAGCCATCAGAAACAGCTTTCCTCCCCCCTTCTCCTATCCTATTCACATTTCTCCCTGTTATCCATATTCTCAATTTCTTCTCAGTTCGTTCTTCTCTTTCACACACTCATCTCCTTTTCCCCTGTGTTTCGTGAACTTTCCATGGTTTCTCCAACTGCTTATTAAATCCCATGCTCCTGGACACATGTGCTTCACTGGTATGAACCATGTCTGCAGCACACCACAACAGAAACACTTGAGTCCCAGCCCACCCACTACAGCTGCTCCAAGGATGCTCTCATTTGCGTAGGCAGCAGGTCAGCTACAGATGAACAGCATTGTATCTCTGTCCTTCCCAGGCACTCTGTTGAGACCAGATGCACCATTTCATTACCAAATATCATGCATACCCTTCGAAAACAACCACACCTGTTCTCACTGTTACAATCTGATCATTGCAAAACACCACCTGGAATACTGTTTGCTCCTTTTAATACTGTTAAATACTCCACAGAGAAAACACTAAGACTATGCCAGTAGCGCGCATACATTAAAGCAAGAGCACAGCCGAGAAAAGACATGCTGATGAAAAGATGTGAAGGATAATTTACTAACACCTACCACACAGAGTAGGGAAATAAGAATATCAAGTGAACAACCTACATTACGTACCTGAAATTAAAAATTAAGCCATATTATAGTTACATTAGCTCTTCCTGCTGAAAAAGGATTGTATTGATCTGTTCTGTTTTATCTAATTTCTCCTTTTTTACTCAGATGCTGGAAGTTTGGCTTTCCACAGAGTATCTGAGTGAACATCAGGTTGGTTTTTATTTATTTATTTTTTTCCTCTTCTTCTCTTTTTAAAAAAGCAAACCACCAAATTCCCCCTTCACCCCAAAGCAGATAACCCCTCCCAGCTCCAGGTTTCTTACCACTGCTAATGCCAGAGTTTGCAATGACTGTTGCCTCACTCCACTGATCTGCACTGGAGACCGAGTAAGAGCGCTGATGCATACCATCCGGACGACTGTTGAAGGAGACTAGACTGATCCCACTTGCCATCTGAGACACAGATGTGCTAGTAGTCACGTTCCCTAGACATAAATGGAAAACAAATTGTGTCAATAGAGAAGACAAAACTGATTTGCATGAAGATGGATGGGTGCACCTTTACAGAGCAGAAAACGAGATTACTTAACCAACACAAAACCACCTCAGCCCTCCCTGAAACTCCGAAGACAACAGTCCTGTGACCAGTTTGGGGCACCAAAGATTTCAGTAGCCCACTCAAATCCAGCTAGGAACTTTTGACAAAAGAGCCTAAATTTTCAAGATGTCAGCTCATTCTATTCATTCATGTTCTGGAAAACACTATCTTCCACAACCCTGCTACTAGTCACGTTTTGTAGAGGTTCTCCACTTGTCACAGGTAGAACACAAAAGACAGACTGTGCACAGAAAATAAATTTATTCCTGAAAACCACTGTTTACACAAGCAACCAAGATGAGACAACTAAGCCAACTCAGAGAGTTTTAAACAACATACCTCTAAACAGCATTTCACCTAAGTATGTCCTCCAAGTGAAGCCAAGTACACAGTAATGGGGAGGCAAATAACTACTAGTACAGCAAGACCAAGCAAAAAACTTACTCGAGTTTTTAATCTTAAAACAGTATCATGACACAAAGCACACGTAGAAGCTTGTTCCATTGCCTACAAATATCATTCCTGTGTCTCGTCCCACAGCAACACACCCTTCACAACTCTAACTGATGGCCTACAACACTAAAGGCGAGATACAAAAAGTAGTCTTTACCCAGTAAACACTAGAAATAATTTCAGTATTTTCATGATCACTGAGGTCTAGGACAATAAAATGCTGGTAGGTGTGTGTGAGGGGGAGCAATAGGGACAGGTTTCTCACCACAAAACAGGAGAAGTGTGACCTGGTTGAATAAATTTTAGAGTTAAAACAATTAATACCTTTCCAGAAACTCAGGTTTCTGATGCTCTTACTCACAACTTGATATGGGCCAAAGGGTGCTCTACAGTTTTGGTTTCTGAGCACATTTTACTCCATTCCTAGCACAAGACTTTCATATTATAAAGTTACAAGTATTTTACAACGCTAGTTTCATTCCTCATGGCAGGCTCTAAAAAGGTACCCCACAGGTCTGCTATGGATTTAAAAATATTCTTTAAAAACACATGTAAAGAGAAAGAAAAAGACACAATTTTGTAAAATACCCTAACACTTTGCATTTCCATTGCACCTTCTACTGATGAGTTCAGAAAAATTAATGAATTAATTTTCAATGCTCCTGTGAGGTTGTTAATTATCTGCTATCATTTCCCCCATTTTTCAGAGGTTAAATGACCCAGGGCCACAAAGGAAGATTGTGGCAGACTTGAAAATAAAACCCAGATCTCCTGACTCCCAGTTCTATCATTATGTCTTTTCCCAGAGCAGCCTTTGGGAAGACAGCAGAGCTCAGTGAACTACTTTGTGTTTATTAGAGTTGGCATAATTGTCCTTTTCTCTCCTCCCCTTTCCCAAGACTAAATCTCATCTTTAGTCCTTAACACAGATCCATCACTATGGTAGCTGTCCATCTGAGTCTTGAATGCATTTACTCAGTCTCAAGAACTTCTATTTGGCAATCTCTACTTTGTAGACATGAAATACATACAGAAAAACTAATTTGCTCAATTATGCAAAGTCTAAGGTGGATTTTGGAACCATACTGGGACATCCCAAGGCAGTGCTTTAGCTACTGGTGCATAATTCCTCTCTAATCACCTTCCCTGGGCAACCCTTTTGTCCAAAAGGATTCCATATACAGAGCATTATTTACCAAACTGTTGAAAAAATTTATGCCTTGAACAACTGGTCCTCTTCAGGACACTGTCTGCTTGACCCCATCAACTGAGACGAGTTTGGTAATGCTGGTGTTTTAGCACCTTCTAAAGATGTCTTCCAAAGAAACATTCAGCAAAGAAATCATGCCTACAGAAATGAAGATATAAAGCAGCGGATCAAATTATAGCTCACTACCTTAAAGTCACAATACAAAAGGGAAACACTAACTGACAGTACATATTTTGAGGTCTATTTAAGAAATACTTCCTTCCAAATCAATTTCAGTGATGCTGCTGATGCTTACTTTGAAATAACCAGCAAGGGTTTCCTCTGCTTTTCACAATCCAGAAAAACTATGATCATTAACAAATTATTTTGATGATACACCAAATTAAAGGGAGTGGCTGACATGAATGACAGAGCTTGAGACCAAATGGACTCTAGAAACTTGAAATTTAGGCCAATATAAACACCGTGTGGTTCAACAAGAAGTCCTAATCTTTGCTCCTGGGGCAGAACAACATGGTGTAGTAGCAGAGGCTGGGGACCAGCTGGTTGTGTAGCAGCACAGCTGTCAAGAACTCAGGAGTCAACAATGGATGCCAGAATGTGTGATAACAGTATGTTCAACACAAACTGGCCACACCATGATGGGCATCTGAAACACTGTACTCAGTTCTGGGTCCCCCACTTCAAGAGGACTGCTGGAAAATGGGAAAAGAACCAGCAAAGAACTGCCAAGACAATCAAAGGTCTAACACACGTGGGGCCCATGAACGCTGAGGGAGCTGGGCTAGTTTAGTCTGGTGAATAGGAGGATAATGGCTGATCTAATAGCTGCCTACAGCTACCAGAAGAACACTAATAAAGATGAGGGAGCCAAAAGCTTTTTAGTTGTAGATGATATAAAACAGCAGCAACACTGTAACTTGGAAAGTTCAGATGCAGCACTGGAACAAGCTACCACAAGAAGCAGGGGATCTCCATCCTCTCAAATTTCCAAAGCTCAGCTACACAAAGACACAGCTGAACTTACCCAACGCTGGTGACAGTCCTGCTTCTTCAAGCAGCAGGATGGCACAGATCATCTCCAGAGGTCCCTTTCCACCAATATTTCCAGTGGTCTCTGAATTACTAAACGGCTTTTTCTTTTTTCTTCCACCCCAAAGCAAAACAAGACAACCTTTCTGAGCTCAGAAGCCACTCTGTATTCCCATTTGATTAAAAATATTTTCAACAATTTGCACTTTAACACACCTTAAGCAGCAAAATGACTGCGGTTCCTTTGACTGTAACATGAGTTGCAGTCACAGGATAACAGATACCTACAGGTCCTTTAAATACGTATTGTTTTTAAAAGAACTTACAGAAAAGTTACCAACTTTTCTCTGGTCTTGTTTCTGATTTTGTTTATTAGCCTTTAACTTTGCAAATGAGTTTACCAAATCAAACTTACAGGTGATAATTACATAGCAGATTAATCCAAACTCTGTTTTCCTTTGTGCTGTAGCATCTTTTTGGGCATCCTAGGATTGTTAGTGGTAAATGGCATTGGAAACAACTTATTTTTTCATAAGCACCTAACCCTGCCAGACTCAACAGCAACGCCACAAAAGCGTACTTTTAGCCTGCACCCATCTTTCACACTGTGCCTAGTAAAATGGGAAGCTACATGTGATGAATCCCTGCAAGTGCATCTTCATAACAAAGATCATGAAGGAGAAAACTGGTATGTGAAAGCCGAAACGTAGCATTTCCTAGGTATCATGGGAAAATGGAAACAATTACTGGACATCTTCACCTCAACAACACATCCTCATTATTCTGTGCCAGGTGGCTGAGTTGCAGAGAGCAGCAGTATCTGTATCACAGAATCACTGGGGTTGGAAGGGACCTCTGGAGATCATCTAGTCCAACCCCCCTGCCAGAGCAGGGACACCTAGAGCAGGTTGCACAGGATGGCGTCCGGGTGGGTTTTGAAGGTCTCCAGAGTCGGAGACTCCACCACCTCTCTGGGCAGCCTGTTCCAGTGCTCTGCCACCCTCAAAGGAAAGAAGTTCCTCCTCATGTTCACATGGAACTTCCTACGTTCGAGTTTGCACCCATTACCTCTTGTCCTGTCACTGGGCACCACTGAAAAAAGACTGGTCCCATCCTCCCAGCACCCTCCCCTTAAGTATTTATAAGCATTGATGAGGTCCCCCCTCAGCCTTCTCTTCTCCAGACTAAAAAGACCCAAGTCCCTCAGCCTTTCCTCATCAGAAAGATGTTCCAGCCCCCTAATCATCTTTGTAGCCCTCTGCTGTACCCTCACCAGCAGTTCCCCATCCTTCTTGAACTGGGGAGCCCAGAACTGGACACAGTACTCCAGGTGCAGTCTCACTACGGCGGAGTAGAGGGGGAGGATGACCTCCCGTGACCTGCTTGCCACACACCTCTTGATGCACCCCAGGATGCCACTGGCCTTCTTGGCCACAAGGGCACATTGCTGGCTCATGGTCATCCTGTTGTCCACCAGGACTCCCAGGTCCCTTTCCACCAAGCTGCTTTCCAGCAGGTCAGCCCCTAACCTGTACTGGTGCATGGGGCTATTCCTCCCTACACTTGCCCTTGTTGAACTTCATGAGGTTTCTCTCTGCCCAACTCACCAGCCTGTCCAGGTCATGCTGAATGGCAGCACAGCCTTCCGGTCTGTCAGCCACCCCTCCCAGTTTTGTGTCATCAGCAAACCTGCTGATGGTACCCTCTACCCCTTCATCCAGGTCATTGATGAATATGTTGAACAGAACTGGACCCAGTACTGACCCCTGGGGAACACCACTTGTCACAGACCTCCAACTAGACTCTGTGCCACTAATCACAGCCCTCTGAGCTCTATCTGCCAGCCAGTTTTCAATCCACCCCACCGTCCATTCATCCAATCCACACTTCCTAAGCTTGCCTATGAGGATGCTGTGGGAGACAGTGTCAA
>VFFE01007090.1:985650-1029857 GCA_008921705.1 Burhinus oedicnemus
GGAGGGGAGGGGAAAAAAAAAAAAAAAAAAAAGAGCCAGAGAAAGAGAAGAGGAAAAAGCAAGTCCGATCACATTAATATTCATGACAATAATTAGTATTCTAGGTCACTGAATATTCATGCTATTAGTTTGGTTTTTTATGGGTTTGCTGGATGTCCTGATTGCTGGAGTGTGGAGGAAAACAGCATGGTTGGGACTTTAGATGTCAACGGCAGTTCAGTACTCAAAACACATTTGTGAAATTTTTTTCCCTTTTGGTAAATCAGCATCAACCCTCCTGATGGCTTTAATATTTTAAAATCACTGGGGGAAAAAGAACAAGCAATTTTGCAAAGGTCTTAACATCCAACCGGTTAGTATTACAACGTGTAACAGTGCATCGGGTGGACAAGACAGATCTGTGATTTTATTCAGGATATGGCGCAACGCAGGCATGAAAATCAACCAGAGTGAAACAGGCACAGGCTGAGCAGCAACAACTGCATCTTGTCCGGCATCTACAGTCATCTGCCTGAAGCTTCACAACACATTTCTATCCCTTATCTAACTAATTGTCATTAGAGATGAGCACCATTTGTCCACTGAAAGAAAGAATTGTAAGACAGTTTGTTGTTTCCTTCTTTCCCTAAAAAGAAAATCTAAGCAAACTCATTTTTTCTTCAATATTTAACAAATGCAAGGTTTTTATCAAATATTTATTTCATTAGCACTAATATTTGCCCTGCTCCTTTTTTGCCCAATATTAAGGAATATAGGGTACTGACATTGAAAGTTTATTTCTCGATAGTTCTGGAAAGGGCAAATCCTGGTCCAAAGGAACTGGAGAAGATTACCTTGAGGGATCCCCCTCTAATGGGATGAAAGAGAAATCTCCAATGCACTTAAAATTGGGCTTTTTTTCCCCTTTGAAACAAGCAAACTGACAACTTCTGTCATTTACTATAGCTGTGTATCACTGAACTAACAGCAAACCCAACCAAATGGAAAATTGACTTGGGTGATTAACAACAAAAGTCAGTCACAAACTTGCCTTTGTGATCTGTGGCAAAACTGTAAAACTCAGGCTCAAGTTGAACCATGGAAAATGTTTCATCTTATGTCAAGTCATCTCATGTACCACATTAGACTCCAAAATTAGTAGAAATAACTACCAACTACCAACCTCTGGCCTCATGGGAACTCCACCAGATAAAATATGGCACTGTCAAGTCACCCACTGCTCCAGTACACAACCTCAGTCACCTACAAGGAAGGAGTTCAGAGCAGATTCAAGAATTTAGGACTCAGTTTGCAAAGGCACCCAAGATCTGTAGGCTTTGGAGCAATTGCCTACCCTCTTGGCTTGCTCTTGGCTTGACACATGTTTTTACTTATTGTCAGCCTGATCATACCATCTGAATCCTCACAGTAACCTCCAATTAAAAAAAGATTATTATATGATCTACAAAAATACTGATGAATTCAGTATAGTTTGGATTGAGATTTGAATTCACAATGCATCCCAACAGAGGAATGATCCCACCCATGGTTTTCCATCATGCTTCCCCTCCTGCATATGGCACGCCACACTTCAGAGGGTATTGGCTCTCAGCTATTAGTTCATATATTGTGGAAAATGGCTATCCAATGTGACAGGTAGGGTGCAGACGTAGGTTAGGTTTAAAAGGTAAAAAAAAAAAAGCAATGATTAAAGAATAGAATTATTAGACAGGTGCTAGAATCTAAAGACACCATGTCAGAAATCTTACTTTGAAGGTATACCAGTCTAATTGAAACATCAGTTCTTTACCTTTTTAAAAGAAAGATCTAGAAGGCAGTCCATTCCAACTCAGCCTGATTCCAAGCACTCCAGTCTAAAATAAGATTACTTAATGACCACTGTGTAGATTTGATAGATAATCACAATTAATAACAGACAGAAAACTCACATTTATAAAAATGTGAAGATGCCATTTTTATAACATGTCTGAAGTGTCACATAGAGTTAGTGGATAACAACCTTTAGCCTACTTAACGATGGCTATGTAGCTAACACTTTTTAGGATACTTCACATACTGTATAGTCACTAGTGTGAGTAAATTTAATAGCACCAAATTATTTAAATGAAGTGTTAATCAGGAAACAATTTCTCTCTACACCATAAGCTATTTTTAGATGTGAACTTTCTACATCAGTGGCTCTTGCTGCAGCTCAGGCTTTGGGTTGTTTGTAGAGGAGAAGAAATAAATGACTCCTGAGAGAGATTTTCAGGAATAAGTTCACCTTCAGGTCACCGGCTCAAATCCAGCCCAACTCAGGAGTAGCTGAAACCCAGACCCACTCCTGCTCCAGAGTCTGCAAGAACTGAGTCAGCTTCTAAAAGGCACAGAGACGTGGCCAGCGGCTTATTTACAGGACTGCTGGCCCTTACGACATTGCCACAATATGCTACCAACTATTCGATAAAATTGGAACTAAGCAAGTCCACAAGCTACAATTTCTGAAGTACTTCCAACTGAGACACATCAACAGAATGATGTTCACTGCCATGTAAATTTAATTTAAAGTTACTTAAGCATCATTCAACAACTTTGATTTAAGATAACACAGAAGTAACATAACTTCAGATTAAAAAGGGAACAAATTTCCATTTCCCCCAACTTGGAGGTTCCTACCAAGTTAGCATATAAGTACAAGCACCCTTCATAAAGCTACAGTTACCGATCTGTTATTTAAAGCCTTCCTATAACAAAACCAAAACAACCCTCCAGCCCTCTGTATTGCCTGGCAGAAGCAGCCACATAGAATCCCAGTTCTTATGGGATAAACCCCAAATTCCACCTCCAAGAACCCAAGAAAGCCCACAGACCAGCTTTCACTTTTAAAGTGTCATGGCAAAACGTTTAGGGAGAGAAAAATCAACCTTTTTCCAGGTAAGGTATCTGGCTTTGCAGAAACAGCCTTACCTTCTCCTCATTTGTCTGTTTTATGACAGCGTACAGAAAATTCTCCTTTTTCCCGCTGCTGTTTCACCTCCAGTTTGGTTACTGTCCTACCACAACTTCTTCCCAGTTCGTGTGCCCATGTGTAAATCGAGCAGGAAAGAGTCATCCTGGGGTTTTTTCTTCATGAATTCTCATATAAGTCTTTTTTTTTTTTTTTCATGTCTCTGAAATGGAAACTCAAGAAGGACTGGAACTTGGCTTTTGGTGTTAAGAAGATTATTTCCAAGAGATACCTGCTTCCAGATGTTTGGGATGTAAACACATTTAGAGATCGGGACAGCTGTCACTAAGAGATGGTTATTATATGTCTGTTTATCAAACAGTCTTTAAAACCAGAAAAACAATCTTGTTCAGACAAGGAGGAGTGCCATAAAGCACGACTAAATTCGACGTGCTAGGAATGACATGCTTTTAAACTCTTCCTCTGCATGTGACATCTATGTCAATTTGATCTAACAGGCAAATTTTCACTTACTGCTTGGCTGTTATAAATCATATTACCAAATAACAGAGTCTACACTCCTCTTGAATTCAGGACATCATCTCCTTAATTAGCCTATTCTTCTTACAGAAACGCTATGGAAAGCACCTTGGGAAAGATATTTACCTGGCTTAAATGTGCGGGAGAAAGACATTGAACATGTTTGATGCAAGCGAGCACTTAGGTCCAACAAGGCCTTAGGACACGAAAGGTGATGAGAAGGTGGTAGAGCTCAAGCTGCCCTATTGCCTCACAGACTGTGGCGGGGATTAGAAAAGAAGGTGAATGAAGTTTTGAGCTCTCTTATGGACAGAGAGTTATGTTTTCTAGCAGCAAGCACTGCCTTGGAGAGACACAAGATATCAGTGATCATCCCTGCAGAAATCAAGTGGGAGCTAGGAAATAAAAGCTATCCCCAAAAGGGTCTCTCATGAGATGACTGCTTCTGCTCCCTGACCCAAGCTGTCTCAAGTCTGCCCACATGCTATCCCTGACACCTGCGCCAAAGGATACCAGTCTCTGAGACAGCATCCTCATGGCATGTGTTTTACAACCCATCAGTTGATAGGCAAGAGGCTTTGCCTTCACCTCCTTATCAGACCAGATGATGCACTGGCATCTACCCAAAAAATAAGAAATTCCACTAAGAGACAGAGAAAACTATCTGTTGGGCACTCATGAAACAATGAATTTTAACCATTCTATGATTCTGTGTTTTGAGTTGGAAGGGACCTTAAAGATCATCTAGTTCCAATCCCCCTGCCATGGCCAGGGACACCTATCACATGTCAGTTAGAGGCAATCAAACAGACATCAAGTACATATATTTATCGGCAAAGTTGGCACTGAAATCCATATTTAAAGGGCATCCTCTGAAGTATTTAATAACAGACCACTGATGACTTCAAATGTATAGCACTATTTGACAACAAAAAATGCATTGATTTTTTTTGTTTTGATGTTTGAATGAAAGTAAGTTCAGACATTTCTAGGAACACAAGTTAGTGGAAAATAGGTAATGTCAGCTGAGAAATGCTTTTAGCAGGCCTGTGCTATCACCATGTATAAGCAAAGACTATGAATTCTATTTCCAGGGGCAATCTTAAACATGACATTTCAATTCAGAGGTGGTATTCTTTTAATATATTAGCTTTTTCACTAAACTGTACACAATTACATAACAGCAGAAGGAAAATTAGTCTGTTCCTGACCACATCAAACAATTAAATCAAATACTGCCCTCACTTCTAAGCATGGAGAGTATTATTCCAGGTACCAAGTGTGCACTGGCAATAAGCACAGAAGAACAGAAAACACCAATGTTTTGGGGAAGAGGTAACATGCAAAGCAGTAAGAATGTACTGTATTTGCATGCCTAAAAATAAAAATAGCACGTGCTGATTCTTTCTGTGCTTGGTCCAAACCTCCTCCGTACAGCAGGTCCATGTACAGAAACATCCCAAGAAAAAAAAAAAATAGTAACACACAATTTCAGCCTCATGATCAATTCTAAAGCATTGCTCAAGATGAAGACAACATTTTGCCAGCACAAACAACTAAGGAAAAAGCTCTGAGACAGCACCACAGACTGCAAGGGATGATTTCCAAATGTTTTCAGTTGCATGACAGACAACAGCAGAAATACCAGAAGTCCTGGCGCTCCAGAAGCTGAGCGCTGAGTCCCTTCGATACAACTCTCTTATACATTAGGAGGGCATTAATTATTTTAAGACTTAATCACAGTAGATCTCTTGAGCTGTGCTAACCAGACATCAACAACAGAAAAGTTTTTCAGTGTTTCTAAGCAACATGATAAAGACACCAAGACAGAGGACAGAATCTCCAACTATTCCCACCATGTTATTTGAAAAACACTACCTAAAAGCAGAGCTGTTTTCCAGCATTTGCACTTTCTAGCATAATTAACTTTCCTCTTTTAAAACAATTGCTGTGTGATAAAACCTCGGGCTAGTCAGGATACATACACAGTGGCTACCAGCACTGCCAGAGAGAGCTGTCTACTGTACAGTTTCATGTAAACAAAGCATTACATGTGCAGAGAGTCCTGAAAAAAAATGAAATGTGCAATAATCATTGAAGTCATGTACAAGCTGTTTCCCTTTGACCTGGCAATCTAAGCATATGCCAAAACATGTAAATTCCACACTATAATCTTTGTATTAGTATGTATCTCCAAAAATGTTTTCAGGAATGTACTTCTCTGGAGCAATCAAGTAACTTTTGCCTGTGTTCAAATGCCTTAAAAGCAGAAATCTCTTACTTAAATGTCTTACCACTGGTTTATTGACTCAGTCCAGCACTTTTCTTCCCTAAATTACAGAATGCGTTGAAAAACAAAAACACTCCCTGCATCCAGTCATCTGAATTAAATAGCAAAATGGAAAAAACAAACCAACCATGAATAATTTTCTCCTATGAACTCTTCCAGTGACAATGCCAGCTCTGTGCCTCTCGAGAAGTAGGTTACAACTTGAAAAAGAGACTGATAAAATCATGGCTTCAGACATTTCAGGTCCCCAGCCATACTAATATAACGTGCCACACAAGATCTCCAAGAATGTCTGCTCAGTGGCACCACTGAGCCAAAAGGTTTTTGTGTTTTGTTTTGTTTTTTGTTTCTTTTGTTTGTTTTTCTTTTCCTTTTTTAAACATTCAACTCAACAAGCAGCATCCACAGTTGGAAGGAAAATCCTTCTCCCTCTTCCCTAATACAGGGGAATGTGCATTGCAAAAATGCAGGGAATTATATCTTGACTTGAAGCATAAGATAACTGTTACTATCCAAGAGAAGACTCTCGAAGAGCAGGGTGATCAAGTTCCTTCCTCCAGTAGCTCATCCTACCTGTGTAGTGTGTATTGCACAGGGACAAATGCGTGTTTGGATGGCTTTGTTAGCAAATGCTGGATGTGTCTACGTTAGTCATAAATGCAAAAGGCACTCAGCACTTTATGGACGTCATCCCAAACATGCTGACAAAACTTCCACACCAACACTATACCATGATGAGTTTTGTATAAGCTGTGCGTTTTACAAGATAAATTGTCTTCAATGCTTTTCCTTAATACAATTTTTTAAATCCACTTAGCTGTATGGACAACTACTTCAGCAAACAATAAACTTCTTTGTTTAGAGTTCACAAGGACCTAGAAACTTCTTCCATAAATGAACCAAAATAGCTTTCTATAGAAGAATCTTGCTGTTGGAAACCCCAAAATTACGCATCCTTCTAAAGGTGGGAAGAAGTGCTGTGGATCCCACCAGGAAGCCACAAAAACCCCTTTCAAATGACACATCTCCTGTTTTTCCAAATTATTAGACCTAACAGATCAGTCGTAAGGCAGCATCAATTCTTCATGTATGTTAATTTCTGTGGAATTATGTAGGGTTTTGGCAAGTGTAAGGTAACAAATATAAAAAGATGGACGTTGAAGGTTACTCAGAAACTTAGAATCTAGCACAGAGGACAGATCAACAGTTAGGGCTTAAAGAGTTACACATCAGTGGTTATTTGGATTTGTAAATTATTAATAGATGTCATCCCCACCTCGGTAGTACGTGACAATTGCCTACAGACACCGGAAACGCAGTCTTTCCCTTGTTTCCCTACCACGGTATTCTCTTACCTGAATTCGGCGAGATGTGTAAACTGCTCATGTCCTTGGAGAGGCCGTTTGTTTTGGGACTGGAAATGGGTGCACAAGCTGACGTAGCTCGAGGTGGCCTCTTCCCAGGGACTTTCACAGTGGTTCTCAGCAAGTCAATTTCTTTCCCGTGAATGTTCTGCATATAGTCCTGGTAAGAAGGGGGGGAAAAAAACAAAACAAACAAAAAACAAACACAAACAAACAAAAACAAAAACAAAACAAACAAACAAAAAAACCAAACCCAATATTAAACAGGTAGTTCTGTAAGCAACAGAACTAATGAAACCTGGTTTTGTAAGACTTTTACTCTACATCATCTGCCAGCACCCACTATAGGGGTTTCCCCTTCCTTCCATTTTCTTGATAATTCCTTTCACACTTCTCCCTACAAATACTCCCAACGGTCTGGGAGCTTTCTAATACATCCTCCAACTACCAGTTGGATAAGAGGCAATTCACAATGTTGCTCGTTCTGAGCCACATGTAGGATTTCACCAGCTAGCAGGTCCCAACAGAAGGAGAAGACAAGGCTGACTGGCCCTCATGAGCATGCTTACTTGTGTCTCCTCTCTGTTAACATTTTAAGCACTTATCTCTTTCTCCCTCAAATTTGTCAGCAGGCACAAAAGTTATGAAAGGCTATTGACTGGTAAGGTTTCTGCAATTACAACTTTGTTTCCTTAGAACATGATCCTTCATCCAGACACAGAAAAAGTCACAGAAGGAAAACAAAATATGCAAATTGTGTCTGATTAGAGTAAACACACTAAAAGCTAGAAGCCAGAAGTGGAAAAGGCTTTTCCTAATTCTTGTTTGGAAAGCCCACAAAGAGGAAATAAGCAAATCCAGTCAGCCGTGGAAACACAGTAAGTGGTCAACTGACCGGAGCCAAGCCACGACTTCCTGAGAAATCCTTCAAACTGTAAATAGCTTCTGGAAAAACGGGCTCTTGAGATTCTGCTTTCCAGCTTCAAAGGCATTCCCTAGATTGTCTGTGGGTGTCTTCAGATGAAAACAAAAAAGCAAATGGACATGGGTGTCTATCAGAGGGCAATTCACTAAGGTGAGACAGCCACTGAGGCTGCAATCCTAGGATACATCAGAAGAGTTATTTCCACTAGAGATGGTGAATGTTAAAGCCAGTACACAAGACACCACAGCTGTCATCTCCTGGTACACGTGGTTGCGGTTACTTGTATTCCAGAAAAAAATAATTGAAACTGAAACTATGAGGACACTAAGAGAAACAAACAGACTGTATTTTATGAGAAGACATTCAAGGTGGGTAGCAGAGGATAGCAAAATAAAGAGTGAAAAGACACAAGAGCACTGCACAAAAATACATCTGGGTATATGTACACCAAGAGGAAAACATAAATTTGAACTAAAGATTGGGAAAGATCTGGGCTTAAGCTCTTGAGTTAAGCTGGAAACCAAGGGAATGGTATTCTTGAGCAATCTTTTATGCGGAGCAACTGTGGCACAAAATCTAATTCCTTTTCAGACAGAACTTGATCAACTTAGAGAGGTCTGGGTGATGCTGTGGATATCTGCATCACCAAAGACTGCCAGCGAAGACAACTCCCAGTTGCCCAAGTGTCCAGGGCAAGATTTAGCCAGATTACAAGGTGTTACATGAAAGACTACCAATATTTAACTAGGTTGGTTCCAAACCTACAGCATACAGACCTATACATCACCAGAGCATTAATTTTACAAGTAAATATGCAAATGGACTAAAAGCATACCTGAGGTCTACATCACTGCTGCCACAATATGGGGAGCAGTCAGCTCCCTCATAAAAATCCTTCTACCTTTGACAGTTTTTACAATACAAATTATATATTCCGCTCAAAACACATCAAAAATCTACTACTGGGCCAGCATTCATTTCTTCACAGCTAACATTAATTTGTGATAAGCCCCCAAAACTAAGCCATCAAACCAGCTTAGTTTTGCCTAGCTGTTTGAGAATTATTAACAGTAAAAAAGAGGGGTCTGAACAATTCATGGGGTGAGGACACAGAGCTCTGCTGCCAAAAGAAACAAAGGCAATCCATTAATAAAAATTAATTCACTAAGTGTTAGATAGAAATGAACAAAACAGTTTCATCCATGAATTATCAAGTTGGCATAACTTGTTCAGTGTCAGTTCTTCACAAATTAAAATACAATAAGCAGAACATAATTGAGCATTTATTGCTTATGGGCTCTAAAATGAAGCTCAATCAGATAGTGACTAAACCTCAGCATGTACTCTTTTTAATAGACACGTTTTATTTAACGTACAACCACCAGTGTACTCCCATTTAAATCTGATGAGGTGGTGTTTATTCCAAATTCTTCTGATGAATAGCGTGTATAGTTTCCCTGCTACCCTGCCAACTTGTGAGATGTGACAGGGCATTATTAAAGCCCTTTTAATTGAGAGTAAACCAGGCTTAGGTGAGCTATAAACCATTTGAGAGAGTAAGTGAATGTTGGCAAACAGGAAATAAATGTGCAGTAGTCATATCGTTATTATACAAAAGTGCCCAAACACAACAGATGCCACATAGGTATTAATGTCAGCTTAAATATTTATAGGGATATATCAAATGTAAATAATAAAGCCTCTTTCATTGTGTGCAAGATGCATAGCGATAATCTCTGCATTTCCCCAAGGAGGAGAGGCAAGCACCAAGTTTCCAGTCAGTGGAGCATCCGCCCCATGCACGCTCCTTCAGATCTGCACTTGGGGAATAAAAGTTAAAACTACAAAATAACGTTGTGGCTTCAGAAGCGCAATGGATGGTTTGATCAGATTAGAACAGATGAGGGTCTTGCTGTCATCTGGAATATGCTGTGTTAAAGAGAAGACAGCAAGGCTGATTTTGATATGCAAATGTTACAGATATAACTCCCCGAGATGTTAGTTGTAGAAAATGCTGATCCAAGAAAAAAGGGGAAAAAGCCCTTTAACAAGGCATGAGGGTAATTCAAAGCCAAGTACTTTTAAACAGCACTTAACAAGTCCCTAGAGCCCACTCAACAGTGGGCCACCCCAGAAGTGCCATCTTCTGCCCCTCAACAGCTTGAAAAAGTAGTAATTGCAAATCTATTTGCATTTTTCTTCTCAACTTGTCCATGTTCATCATTCAGCAATGCAGGGGAGGGGAAAAAAAAAAAGCAAGCGGCAAAGGAAAGGGAACCCTCCCCAAACGTGAGGATAACAGGAGAAGCCAGCCCCCCAGTCCCCTGCACCCCCTGCGCTTGCACCTTCGCCATCACTTGTTTTTTACATTTCACTCCTAATTATGTTGCATCTATTGCCATACACTTAATTAGCTGCATTAATGTGATTTCTTTTCACATAGTCAAGCAATTAAGAGCTATGATTGAGTTTCATTCAATTAGCCTCAACAAACATGCTAATTGATGTCCCAGATGCAAATGAGGTGCAATGAGAGAAACCTGCTAGCAATTGAGAGTTGTGGCTGGGAGACCCACAGCTCTCAGCTTGCTGACAGCAGCACAGCTTAACATGGCTCCCACCTTCTGCGGAGCTTCCTTCGGAGGCAGGCAGGGGAGACAAGCCATTAGTGCCTCAGTTGTCCCAAATAGATCCCTACAGGAATAACGGGCAGTGCTGAATCAAATCAACATTATCTCCAATCCTCACAACAACGGCTGGTATGAGCCGGAGAAGAGCATAGTGTTTTCCTGCAGCTGGGTAGGCATTACAGACCCCGTGAACACCACAGTTTCTTCAGCTAAGGACTATAAAAGGTCTCCATCTAATCTCTGAGCTCATGAAATACCACACAGGCAATGGCCTGCAGTTACCAGTAACTGGCAACTTAATCTTAGTCAGCTGTGGGGCAATGCTGCCTCTTCAAGTTCAGGCCAGAACACATCAATCAATCAATAATCCCTAAAAATACGCTTGCTATATTGATTCTCATTGCTTTTCATCCTGAGGTTACCATTAGCGGTTTGCTCAAATATAGTGCTGCTGAGGTGTTAATTTGACTACTCAAGGCCATTGACCATTATCTAGAGGACTAAATAAACTGTTAAAATATCAGCGAAAATCATAAAAGCTACATTGACTGAAGATGACACATTATTTGACAGTACCACAAAATGAATTGCCTTGAGTAAGAAAGAAATGATGTGCCATGACACAGAATAATGTAAAGTAAGATTACTTTAGTTCTGCTTTTAATACCACTCTCTGTTTACAACAGCAGAAATTAATGTAACCAATTAACTGAACAGAAGCCTTTCAGACATGCAAATTGAGCAAACAGGTATGATCTTGTTTTCTAAACAGCCCTACCAAAAAGAAACACTGCTAGTTTGGGGGCCCCCTTTTGTTTTCAGTGCCAGCACTTGTTAAACTTGCTGCCAAACATCACAATGGCTTCTGATTGCCCTCAAAGCTAGAGAAGACACTCCACCAAGGGCCACAAGCCCAACCCAGGCTACGTGATGCTTCCAGCTAGCTGCCTACTTTCTCCCAGCCGAGAAGACTGAAAACAGCCAAACATGTCTTCTTCCACAGCCATGCTTAGCGCTGCTTCTGCCTGCTTGGCCCCTTTTTCAGGGGAGGAAGGATATATGGGTCAGATTGAGGGAAAGGCAGAAGAAAGTGCTGGCTGCTGCCTCCATGAAGCTGTGACTCCAACTCATCATACAAGCCTACCACAGTTACCTCCAACACTTCACTGGAGGACCACAGAGCATGCGGCAGCATGGTTGCTCCCTAGAATGATCCTTAAGTTAAAGACATGGCTCATGTTAGGTATGTAACACTGTGGGTATCAAAAACATTATGGAGTTTGAGGATTTTCAAATGTCTCTTGTATTAGAGACTGTCATCTTTGTCACACACAAAGAAATGCCTTTCTGCTACCTAGGTTGTATTTAAAAAACACAGTATTTCATTATCAGTGTATTAAGCAAGAAAAGGCATATGAATGCTGAGTTACTGAATACAGTACTTATCAGTTAGCACCATGACAGCTAAATCCCCCATACTTTTCTGTATAGCTGCCTGCATACAAATCCCTCTGTCCTTAAGGTAGGTATTTTCCTCTTGATTTTCACAACTGCAAAATATTTTCCAAGTTAACAGAAAACAAACTCATGAAGAATGAGAGCTGAACCACTGTACTCAGCCAGGCTTCTGCCGCACCAAAGCACCCGAGCAGGCAGGTTCTGGCAGCCTGCCTGTGCAGACGAGTTCAGTTCTGCTCTGGCAGCAACAGAAGACAGAATTGGACTCCTTCCGATCAAACTTGCTTTGGACTGTACTTCTGTCCTGGGATTGTAGCGAAAAGGCTAGTGCTGCAACCTAGTCTTCTTTGCCAAGAAACCTCACCAAGGAGACAGAAGGACCAAGCTACAGAAGACAACAATTACGGCCTCCTGTGGCTGGGCTCAGTTGGACTGCGGGTAAGAGCTGCCTTGCACAGAAATGCCCTTCATTGGAGTTATATATATTTTTTTTACATCATGGAAACCCCTCATTTCAGGATTGTCATGTGTCATAATGTTAACAAAAAAAGAAAAAAAAAAAATCACCTCTCTCCTAGAAAGCCTCCCCATGTGTTTCTTCCACCATGTACCTGTCCCCACTGCCACCCTTTTCCAATGCACAACATACCAAACAAGATAGACTCTGAGAGAACAATGACTTTCCATGTCCTTAATGGTACACAAGTACAAATGTCACACTTTTTCTCATTTTGAACTATTAAAAACTCTCAGAAGCAGCCTGTTTTTCCAATGCTAGGAACTGTTTCAGGCCCAGGATCCTTCCCAGATCTGCCTCTGGTTTACACTGAGCTTCCAAGAAAAACACCTTCATTTTGTGCCAGTTTTTCCCCATTGTTCAATCAGACAAAACACTCCTAAGGCTTAATTTACTGAGGTTGAGATAACGTTTCCTGATCTGAAGTGAAATAAAAATTATTATGGAAAAGAAAGTTTATGGTTGCACCTCTGGATGACATTTTAAAGACTGTGGGTGGGTGGCATATTTTTTGAAACAGAATTCCAGTTTCGTGAGCTGACCTATTGGACCCACAAAATCTATTGTTCACCCTCAGCAGCAACTGCTTCTGAAAAACAAAACCCAATCCCCTTCCCTCCAAACCAGACCAAAGCCCCCAAACCCCTGGCAGATCAGTAAATGGATGGAGCCTTGACTTCTGCGCCTCTACATGGCAGTCAGACATTTTTATTGCAAAACGCCGTCTGGAAAAGATGCAAAACAAAATTGCTAAACTGCAAAAAGAAGAAAAGGGGGGGAGAAAAGAAAAACCAAAACACAAAAGGCCCCCTTCCCTTTGCTTATTGAGTTCAAAGGCATAACATGCAGCACCCTGCAGCAAATGGGAAGCTACACTAATTTTAAAGCCATAAAACGCTATAAAGTGCCCTGCGGGGCAGGACTACACTGAAGCTAGTTGCACCTAAATAAGACATGGTTCATTTACTTCGCAGCTTAGCCTAATGTAATCATCAGCGGATTTCTAGCCTAGAGTTGTAACAGGCAAATAGCCGATACTGTGGAGGCGACACTCCCAGCCATTGAGGGGCCTCAGCTAGATTGCTGTTGATTAGAAAATTTTTCAGTTTTGACAAGCACTTAATGAACATAAATCGCTCCTTGATTGGTTTCCATTTGGGGCCACAGGCACACCTAAGAAGAAACAAAAGTCTCCAACTCCTCTCCCCCCCTTCCCAAGAAGGACCTCAGCAACAAACCTACCATCAGGTTATGAGCCACAGTAGAATATATTCATCAAATGTTCCTGTTAAATTAGCCATCCTCTCCCCCCTCACGTATAAATATGGTCATAATATCATTCGGCTTCATAATATATAGTTAATCTTAAGAAAAGCAATAAAATTATTTTGAGGAGAATATAGGAATGAAAATGCATTCTGGAAAACACTGATCACCCAAAGCACTCTGTCCTGACAAAAAGAAGGTCATCTCGAATCTATTTTATTCACATTGGGAATCAAGAACATTAAATTTCCGTAATAAAAAGCATTGACTGTATCTATACTATGGTGTTAATCAGGTCGATCAGTGTTGCAGGGACAGAGGAGGAAGTTAGGGCAACACTTTCAATACAAAGGCAGTTTCAAAAATTTTTTTTTTTAAATGGATCGCTTGTTTTCTTAAAATTTTCAGAAAAGTCTTCCATCTGCACTTCACTTCTCATTCAGACTTTGTAACAAGAACCTCTGTGAAAGACAAATCAGAGTTTTACCATCCTGAGTAATTTATGAAGCATTTATATCCACAGCAGTTAGCTCTGCTGGACAGGAAGCTCTAATTTTATAAAACCCCGTGATTAATTAATAGCTTGGCTTTTGCCATTTAAATTGCAACTCATTCCGATATCAAAAATTCTCCCTGCCTTTTTGAAGAGGGAGTAGACACGACACTGAAATGAATGTTTGCTGCTCCTTACTACCTACGGCAAGTTTGCACAGCTCTGCAATAGTAGTATTGTGTTTGTCACAATATCCTATGCTAATGACACGATAAATCTTGTCATGCCCTCCAAAATAAATAGACATGAAACAAAAAATGTTTCATGTTCACCTTGTTTGTGCATTTGGTGACCTGTGAGTATCCGTAACAAGTCATCAAAATGATTGTAAGAAGTTACTGTGGATAATCTTCTCCTTCCCCATCGACAGGGATTACATATTTGAGGAGTATTTCACAGGGTGGCTTGCTGACCATCAGTAACTACAGTCTGATTTTGCACTAAGCAGAACAGATACAATGGCACTTTCAAGCAAGAATATTTCTAGTTTGAAATGCCGCAAAGCCAGGGGGTGGAAAATAATTTACCCTGACAGCTATCCCAAATGACAGATCTCACTTAAGGACTGCAAACACATTTTAGCTTCTATTTTCCCCACCTGTTTTTAAGTTTCTCCCAAACTGATCTTCACTCCATTACATATTTAACATAATAAAGAAGTTTTCCAGGAAGCTATAAAGTGAATGAGTGATTTCTACAGCTATACCACTTTATAAAAGCCTCTTTTGCTTTTAAAACATCGTAAGGTTATATGTTTTACGTTTGGTATCTTTACCAAAAAAAGTTACAGCAGTGTGATAAACACTTATTTTTTCCATAAATGTTGGTTATCCTCGAGGTATCCCTAGAAGCAAACTCACAGTGAAACATGTTAGAATTAAGAAAGGAAAGCTCTGGGAAATTTAAGTCAATACTGTTAGAAAGGAGAAGGTTGCTTTGAACACGGCTTTGATGAAAGGTTTCCAGAAAGAGTGCCAGTTGCGGTGAGTGGAAAAAATACGGCATCAAGGCATCAACTCATCAGCTGTACTAAGCAATGATACACATATGTAACCATTCCTATTATTCAGTTTTTCTACCTTAACCAATGTTTTAGGCATATTAATGGATGCAATAACTGTAATAAAAACTTAACACATGCTTCAAACAGATTTATCTTCATCACTGCTCAAACTATGTCCTCATTTTTGCTCTGTAGGGTTTGCTTTGATCACTACTCTTTCAGGAGGTAGAGATACATTTTATGTGAAAAAGCAACATATGCATATCCTTTTGTCAGCTGAAATACATTATTTACTGAGGCCTGATTTGAGTTGTTCATAGGAAGGGCCAGCTAGAAGGGCTTGCAGAGCCAGCCAATATCCAGCTTTACATTCCTTCAAAGGAAAAACAGGGATAAAAAAAGGGCATACACAATGGTATTTCAGAAGTATATAAGAGCATGAATATTTCTATTAAAGCAACACAAACAACACACTTCAGAGCTATTAAACAGCCTGAGGTAACACAACCCTGAAAATAAGGCTGAACCGAAATGATGTCTGTAGGCAGTTATTCATAAACATGAAGGCGAGCGCTGCTCCCTAGGCTAGAGCAACACCCAGCTCCGCCGCCAGACAACCCCGCTGCTGACAGGCCACACACAAAAACGCCACAGAGCCCAGCTAGCATGGTGTTCTCTTAAAAATGAGGAGAGGGGGAATATTTTATGTGCAAGCATGCTTTCTATTTTCAAATTATTCCAGAAAATCATAAGAATTAAAAACGGTCAAAAATTTCAACTGCAGCGCTAAGAAAAATGTTGCATATTATGAGACCTCGAGGAAAGTGCAAGACCTACAATACTTCCAGATACCAACACACAAGGCATTTTCAACAGCCCTCCATTTCTCACCAAGTCTGCTTTTCCTGTAGGAAACAGCCAAGCAAAAAAGCTCAACTGAAAGCCTCGTTCCCCCATCTCAAGCCTTAAAGAGTTTTACAAGCCCATGAATTAGGCCTCTCTTGTAGAGACTGTGTGTCCATATAATATATTCTTGAAGCTCTTGCACAAAGTTTAGCCTAGTGTTGGATATGACTCCTTAGCAGGCTGAAATTTTGCAGTTTTTTAAGAAATACATTCAGTTTATTTGAGGATAGAACAACATTGCTAATGCTCCCTTTGAGCTAGCTCACATAGGCTGCTCACCCAGTCAGTGCTATTTTTAAGGAAGAGTTTTGAAACTGTGGCTACTGTCAGATGAATTGAGCAGACCAGCTGAACCCATATACTTCTCAAGGAGATAAGTTTCCCCCCGCTCAATCACTGCTGCAGTCCTACACACCTCAACGCAAGTTATCAAACCAGATCAGTGAGGATGGGAGGCAAGGTTAAAGAGCAATACTGCAAGCAGTAATCAACCTTGTTGTGTAGGTACATGGGATTTACACACCTTGTGTGTTCTAGATGGGCATCAGACCTTCCTTCTCATGTATTTAAGAAGCTCTTCTTTCTCCATAAGATGGAACAGCACTGTGCTTTTATTTGAAATCAAATCTGGAACAGATTAAATATGAAAGGGGAAAAAAATGCCCTTCCCTAAAAAAGCTGGTTTTGGCTTTTTTTGTTTTTCTTCTTTTCATAAATGAGGGACAGTGATGATGATGTTGGGGATACAAGAACAGAAGATGGACATCCACGGCTAAAGCTTTGTCATCTACTGACTTGTGGCATGATGGCAACCCTTTGGCAGACAGATAGTGGTGAAATATCATCAGCTATTCATCAGGATGCTTAGATAAAAGCAGCGGCATGTAATGCTGCCCAGCAGGTATCTTGGTGAATACATTTCAGGAACCCTCGCACATGGCATTCTGCCATTAAAAGCCAGGAGATGCCTAGACAAATTCCCGTGGGTCCCTTTGGGGAGGCTGACACTGAATTTGTCGGCCAGAATTTTAGTCATCCCACTCAACGGCTATACTCCAGAAGCATAAGATGAATAGGTAGCTTGGTGAACTTTGAAGCCTGCAGGTCAAAGTTCTCTCATTATCCCCACCATTTTCTATCGGCATAGCTCCTCGGCATCCCAAGGGATGGGAAGGTTTGAGGCTCTTAGAAGAAACTGACATGACCAAGTCAGAAAACAGTAGGGTGCTTATGTACATATATTTTTCTTTCCCCATTTTTCTCTCCCCCCACTTTCTTGAAAAGAAGGAATATGAATTTAGCTATTCTGTCAAACATCAACCTGGTGGCATTAGTAGTTACTCATTTAGCTGGCACAATACAGCAGTCATTTCAACATGCTGCCCTGCCAAACAGGCCTGACCCTTCCAGGGTTACCTCCTCTGTAAGAAAGATACTAATTTGATTTTCACTCCCCACCCCAAAAACCTTTCATTTTGTAGCCAACCCTTTCAAGGAGGATGACAGTACTGATTTCTGCAATACGGACACATTCTCTATATTAAAAAGACTGCCTTCATGTCTGAGCTGCTGCTGAACGCATCTGACAGGCAACTGATCCACTTCTGGCCCAATCTCAAGCAGTATTTAATACAGTGCTCACTATCAGCCATTAAATATTACAGTAGGTTCCTCCAATGCAGGTGTTATGTTCTGACTCAAACCGCAAATTATCTTCTAAACTCACTACTACTTGCCACCACTAGAGGCCAACCCACCTTTCTCTTCAAAGAATTACAACTGCAAAATTTTGTATAACTAAAATGACCAGCATAATTGAGACAACCCAAAACATGTCTTTACAAGTTTAGGAAACTGATTTGAAATGGTTAACAAAAGTTCTTTTCTTCAATGCTATTTAATGAGAAGGTTGGTAGGAATGAGGTCCTTATTTTTCAAAGGAATGTAAGAAATTACCCCAAAGAGCAACACAGGCACAACATTAAACATTCATCAGTTTCTTTGGCTTGCTGTGAAAAAAGCAACAAGCAGTAACAGATAAACAAAAACCAGCAAAACCAAACCAGAAACACATTATGAGAGTCCTGTTGTGGGGAAAACCCATTCACTTGGCAAGACCCTAGAGGAAATTCTGACTTGGCTGCTTTTCTGTCTACAAAGTTTTGTACAAACTGTGCTGGGAGTGCAATTGACAAACTATCACAGAATCACTGGGGTTGGAAGGGACCTCTGGAGATCATCTAGTCCAACCCCCCTGCCAGAGCAGGGACACCTAGAGCAGGTTGCACAGGATGGTGTCCGGGTGGGTTTTGAATGTCTCCAGAGTCGGAGACTCCACCACCTCTCTGGGCAGCCTGTTCCAGTGCTCTGCCACCCTCAAAGGAAAGAAGTTCCTCCTCATGTTCACATGGAACTTCCTACGTTCAAGTCTGTATCTGTTACCTCTTGTCCTGTCACAGGGCACCACTGCAAAAAGACTGGTCCCATCCTCCCAGCACCCTCCCCTTAAGTATTTATAAGCATTGATGAGGTCCCCCCTCAGTCTTCTCTTCTCCAGACTAAAAAGACCCAAGTCCCTCAGCCTTTCCTCATCAGAAAGATGTTCCAGCCCCCTAATCATCTTTGTAGCCCTCTGCTGTACCCTCACCAGCAGTTCCCCGTCCTTCTTGGACTGGGGAGCCCAGAACTGGACACAGTACTCCAGATGCAGTCTCACTAGGGCGGAGTAGAGGGGGAGAATAACCTCTCGTGACCTGCTTGCCATACTCTTCTTGATGCACCTCAGGATGCCACTGGCCTTCTTGGCCACAAGGGCACATTGCTGGCTCATGGTCATCCTGTTGTCCACCAGGACTCCCAGGTCCCTTTCCACAGAGCTGCTTTCCAGCAGGTCAACTGCCAACCTGTACGGGTGCATGGGGTTATTCCTCCCCAGGTGCAGTACCCTACACTTGCCTTTGTTGAACTCTGTAAGGTTATCTGGTCCTGCCTCTTCCTCCCACTATGGTTTGCACAGGGCACAGAAGATGCTACTCATATACTATTGCCTGATGGATGAAGAATGCTTTGCAGGGTATATTAACAACGGTTAATTGACAATAAATAGTCCATTGACAGTATGGAAACGTACTGCAGTGATTCTTTGAAGGCTGAAGGCAATAGAAATAAGGTATTAAAGCAGCATAATTTATAAGAGAAATCACATCACATTAAGATTTTAACACAAATGAGCAGAACTCTAGACTCCTAGAGAGCGGATTCAGTAAAGGTGTCTCAAGAAACCCGTGAACAAGTATGACATTTTCCCCAGTAGCTTCTTGTCAGCTAGGAGCTGAATATGGTCCCTCATCACCACCTACCCACATACAGCCAAAGGAAAAGAAGTATGTTACAAACCTCTCTGATCTATGGAAGGAGGTCTGAGCAAATAGAAATAGGGAGCCATGTACCTTTTTCTTGGGGGTGGAGAGGGCACAATGGGGGATAGAGGGAAACAATTACAGGCTAGTAATTACTTCTTCTTTAAATGGATTCTCTCTAATCTCCAATGGATTTACCTCTAATCTCAAAGTAATTACCTCTAATCTCAACGGATTCTCACTCTGGGGGAGACTAAGCAGCTCCAGGGAAGCCAACAGAGGAGGAGTAATCTATTGTCTGCAAGAGGCAATGAAAAACTAACATGTGCACAGCAACCGCCAGGAACAATAGAGCACTTTTACAAAGCAAGGAAGTGACTTGGGTGTGGACAATGGCAGCTTGCCTCCTCCTTGCTTGATGACCCAGAGTTAGCCAACACAATCTAAGGGCAACTCATGTAGGAGCTCCATGGGGGCTGCCTCAAAGGCATGCAGTATCCATGCTTCCCTTCTGTGAGTAATACCAACGTACAATTCAGGTATTTTGGGACTACTTCATGGCAGAATTCCCCAAATGTAAAGGCACTAAGAACAGCCAAAGAGGACAGACAGACTTATACAGTTTCACAAAAAGGAACAGTGAAAACCTTGCTCCAGAACACAAGGGCTGAGGGACAAGATTTCTGATGGAAAGCAGCAATGCTTTGAAGCTAGTTGTCATCTAACTTACTAAATAATTTTTAAGAGACGTGGATGTAACATCCAAAACTACAGCAAAGCAGCATTATGGCAGGATCTGAGACTATGAAATCTTGTGTCAAGCCAGAGGAAGCGCAAATATTCAGTAGACAGGGAATAGCAAGTTGATGCAAGCACAGCATCAGTGTGGCCAAGCTCCTTAGACATCACTCATCTTAAGCAGAAGTTTCCTGTCAGATCCACATGCAGGTCTTTAAGCCCAAGAGCATCTACAGAAATGCATCTGGTCGAAACCGTCACTTTCACTCCTGAATGAAAAATTGCCCAGGAGCTCAAAATGACACCAACAGGTTTAGAAACAACTGGCCGTAAAATGTTACAACTGGCCACTCTCTGGTTTTCCTATGGGATATGATGATAAAACATAAGACCAGACATGATTTCAAAGATCTTGGTGAGGGTCATACCTTTGTATTTTACCATTGCCTGGACTACAGACCAAGCGAAAGAGCTGGGAATAGCCTAGGAGTTTCAAGATCTCCACACTGGCTCTGTCCTTTGAAGACCTCTGACAAATCTCACCTTTCCTCCTGCTGGCATGGAAGGGGCAGATGGGATAGACTAGTTCTGAGTCAGATCACTGTGCTCCTTCCACCCCAAAAGCGCACCTAGGGATTGGGCTACACATACTAAGAGAGACGGACAGGATCCTTGGGCAGAGACAATAATTGATGCCTTAAAATACATGCCATCAAACATTTTCATGTTAACAGCTATGTCATTTTTAAAAGGCTTTTCAGAATTACTTCTGAATAAACCATAACCATTGCACATTGACAAATACCAGAAACTTTCCTCACTCTTTACTACATCTAGGACACTTTTTCTTATAAAATGTTTCTGTTGTTTTTTAAACCTGGGATGAACAAGAAAATTCCTTAAAAGCATCAGCACAAAATAAAAGCCTAAACCATTTCAGCTGCCTCTTGGGATGCAATAGAACCCCTGTTCCAGGGGATTCAAAGGAACTTCACTGTACTTATAGACTTGCACTAAGGACTTTTATTTCAGATTATGTCTTTTTGAGCGGGAGAGGAATGAAGAGAGGAGTTTCTCGACCAAAGAGGGCTCAACAAAAACACGTCAGGACAAACTTGCTAATACTGCTTTATCAGGGCCTGACATTGCTGAACATACGGAGAGCACAGTGTACTTACATGTAAACTAGGATGGTAGGTCAGCACACCATTGTCACACAATGTCACGTATTTCTTCTTCCACTCTTTATTCAATGACTTGCCACTTCGCTTTAGCAGCATACCCTGGTAGAGGAAAAAATAAAAAGATTAAATACTCTTTTGCCAAAGCAGAATTATTTAAGACACAGAAAGAGATAAATATAATTGCCAACATTTTTAGATATGCCTCCTCCTGCAAGTTACTCATTTTCCTCTGCTTCTCTCATGATGCACATTTTCTCTCCATCGGCAGCTTCAGTGCTTGCAATTTAGGAGGAAATCTCCAAGTACGGCTTTCAATAAAGCAAGTCACGTAAACAAAGACTGTATCAGCACCGGCTTTGTCCACTGGGTAGAGAAAACCACTTTGCACTGAATTCCATGCCTCAGGAAAGCACATTTTAATATGACATAGAGTAAGTTTACCCATACGCACTCCTAGTTGATAAAGACATCATATTCAGTGCATTTCACAGCCCTCTAGAATAAATGATGAACCCCAGGTTGAGTGAGGATCCTGCTGTGTGGCTTGTGGTCCCTTCAGCGTGCTCCTGGGGATTCCTTGTTGTCCAGGCTCAGCTTCTCCACAAGCAGGGAAGAGCATATATTTATGTTCTCATTCCGTTTTCGGTAAGGTGGCACTGCAATGGAAATCCTCCTAGCTATTCATTCCAGCAAAAGAGGCACCAATTCCAGGCAAGAGCAGCAAAATGGAAACAGAGCAAATACAAAGTTTTTCTAGTAAATTCTGGATAATTTAATGAAAGAGGTGTGATCAGAGAGGAAAGGAGGTGGGCAAAGTGACTCGCTTTTCCACAAATGGAATTCAACCTAAACATCAGTGATAAATGCTAACAATCAACAGTTGACATAAAAAGTCATATCGTGTTTAAATGGACAAGGACTACTACTGCATATTAACCTGTTCTCAGCTTAAAAATAGCAAGTCACGTAGAAAAGCAAAATATAACGTACTGTAGCACACTGAAGGTGGTAAATCAAGCCATGCTTTAGCAATGCACTTCCCTAGGAAACTGTCATTTCCAAAACCAAGTCAGATGGCAGTTCCTAATGAAATCACACAGTACTTTGGTTATCGAAGGTCTTAGTGAAATGTCTCAGTGGTGACACTATGTACAGTACCTATCACAGGGTTCCACACATCAAGTTCAGATAAAAGAGGACACTTAAATTAATTTCATTAAATCACAACCAAGAATCTAAACCAATACAAAGTTCAGTTCTCTAACTCCCATGAGTTTTTCCACTCATTTTCCATGGAACTTAAAAAAAATGGGAAAACATAACATAGAAAGATACACTATCAAAGATGGTGCTTCCAACAGTTGTTTTTGTTAAAGCGGGTTAAAAGCCTGAAAGCAAGTTATGCCATCCATTTTCCAATTAAACCAGCAGCTTTATAAAGCTATCTCTCTGCAGACCCAATCACATAAGCCACGAGGGGACAAGGGGCATTTCTGCATGCGTAGAAGCTCTCCAGAGCTAGGCAAATTTTCTTCTCCCTCCATTCCAGATGTTGTAACTTTTGGCTGAGTCCCTCACCACAATCCATATGAACTAACAGCTCTTCTTTTGCAAGTCGTGATGATCCCAGAGGAAAAGCCAAGTTCACAACCGCCTGTTCCTGGACACGTACTTTGAATAAAACTTCACAGAACAACCCTTCATGATTCAAAGCAATCTGTGGATGGGACCATAAAGAAAAGCTTGTGTTGGATGACTGAATTACACAGCGGTACAAACTCCGAACTTTCTGACCCTCTGGAGGTCAGATTTCTGTTTTTTGTGCTGTTCCTTGCTACAACTCAAACTTTTACAAGAGAGAATGGGGTTTCTGAAACGCTTTCTTACAAAAGCTTCTGTGAGTGTGAGTCGCAGATCCCAATTACCGTCTTCCAGTGGTTAGAGACGTTGTTTTTTTCTATTAAAAAATGAAAGCTTATTTCTGCCTTTGACTTGTATGTTTGTCTATAGTAGGTGATCTATCGCTTCACCTTTCCAATCTTTCATACCTCACCTGCAGCACGTTTGCTTGCATTTAGGGGAACCCAATTCTAGTTATTGCTGTGCTGTGGGGATCAAAAATTACTGTTTCCCTACACTGGTTTGTTCTTCAGACCTTTCAATGGGGAAAAAGCTGTAAGGATCACAACAGTGATTTCCCCCCCACACTTTGCCCATTTTTTAAGTTTTAAATAAAGTAATATATATAATTTCACACCTTTTTAACCGTCCCTTTGCTATACAGAAAACACATCATTACTTATGTAATTTTCAATTCATGGCAATTATCAACTCAATAAACAGTAAACCTCCACTACTTTCATGATTTTTACTACATAGAATTTCACCTAGGTAGCAGCAAAACCTCTGTTTTTGGATCTAAATGAAGAAAATTATTCAAAATGGGTTTTCACCTTGCTTTTAAAATGGAATTGGGTGCTTTCATGTAAAAAATAATATTCAGCATTAAATATGTACCATCTACCTATCTGAGCCTAATTATCAAACCAGATTTCCCAATCCATTTTCTTTAGGCACTACTTTGGCAAAAGAACAGATTTTTGTATTATATGAGAATTAAAAATATCTTCCTGTACCTGTAGCGGAAGCTGCTCTGAATACAAGGAGCTAACTTAAAGTGTTATGAAGCAGAGAAGCCCATATAAACTACACGTTTTTTCCTCAAGGCCAAAGACCGCCACTTTGTCTGTGGTAATTACATAGAATGGTCTGGAGAAATGCTCTTAGTATCAGAGTTTAGATCAGTTATAAATGCACTTTAACATTAACTAAACTTAAAAAAAAATAAATGGCCCAGATATGACAAGAAATGTTACTTTAAAAAAAAGAAAAAGCCCTTCACTTCAGTCACATTATGTCTACATTTAAGTCACATCAGATACTCTGCCTAGAAAACGAGATACATGGGTTCCTACTGACCTTTGGTACCTCCAAGGCAATTTAGAGGTAGCTTGAGCACTTCCCCAGCCACAGCCAAACAGGCCCCCATGTACACAGAGCACATCAGAAAAATCACATGTAGTCTCCAAGCTATGCAGTAAAGGGCTAAGTAAATCAACTTCTACTTCAAAATTCTGATTTCTTTTGTCTAAATAATATCTGCCTCAAATTATTAATGATCAATAACATTATTTCTCCCAATTCATATGAAATCTCCCATTGTTAGTGTCTTCCATCTCCAATTACAGCCCTGCCGTTTGGTGTAGCTGACCCAAAACCTCCAGATTCAACACTAAGAATTTAACACCTCCAATTTGCTCAGAAACTGAGAAGAATTTCACACTTCAAATTAAATTTTTTACCACCTTCCCTCCAAAATTGCAATTCTGTGTCTAATGGAGGAACGCTTCTCCTACCAGACTGCGCTAGCTGTACTTTTAATGAGCCACAGGAAAAAGACTTCAACCAGAGTACATAAACTTCACTTCCCAGGTTTGGCTCGAGGAACTGCGTCACCATACAAGGCAAACGGAGGAACCATCTGTACGTACCGCGAGCTCTTTATTAGTAATGTGTATGCTACGTCTAGTCCCAGGAGGTCATTGCAAGCCAAAAGCAATGTTAAGTGTACAAGCTTTAAATAACTTACAAAGTTAATGTAATGAATGTAAGTGTTATCTGAAATCCATCACTCAGTGGCTTGCTGTAGCCTCAAGCTGTGATAAAACACCACTCATAAATTTATATTAAAACTCTGTTCAATAGCAATTATTTACCAACAAAGATTTATTGATTGCATTTGCTGTTAGAGACTGGGGCCCTAACTGAGTCAATCAGCTTATGTTGTTGAGCTTCAGGGCACCAGGAGAAGTTACAGAGTGCCACCAGACCCTCCATCCCGATCATTACTGTGAGAGCAGGAGCAGCTAATGAAAAGCTGCCAGTGTAGGACTGATTGGACTTAAGGTAAAAAACACCCACCTCAACACCAGTCAAGGGACCACTAGGTACAATACACACAGTTCATCTGAATATGCAGTAATCGGCTAAATCTCACTGCTCCAGATGCCTTCCCGTGAGCTACAAACCTTGCTTGCTTAAACAAATGAAGACAAATGGTGGAATAATTATGAATTTGTTTTATGGAAATATTTCAGGTTTTAAGCAGCAAATTATCAGCATTCAAAAAAGTGATCTCCTGAAGTTGCTTAATACTGCATCGAAGATGCTGGTAGGTGAGCCACTATATTTTTTCAGACATGCCAGAGAGATGGTAGCAGAACAGACTTTCGTATTTCCCACAAATGTCATCAAAATGCACATGCTGATCGAGAGATGTCTACAGCCACTGCTTGGCCCGCAGAATTAATACTGTGTGTGGAGCAACATACTTTGCATGTCCTGTTGTGCTCCATTTTAATTTTCTCACTTTCCCTTGTATTTTGGATTTTCCAGGGGCCACAAGATACAAAGGGTTTCACGAACAGGGTAACACCAGTGGATCACAGCTTAAGTCACGGCACTTTTTTTGCATTTGCTCCAGCTGTACCACTTAACTTGAAGTTTTTTTGTTTGTTTTAATATTATTTGGTACATTTGACTTTTCTTGGCATGCCAAGTAAAAATGGTAGAGCCCTTGAAGTCAGCAGAGCTAAGACTGGACCTTCTGGAAAAGCAAATATGGTACTTTGGTTTCTATTTTCTTTCAAAAGCTTACATTACTGCCATGGTTGAGGTACTGGCATCAGGCAAGCTTTTTTTTCCTTCCTGTCCCTAATTTTTAGCCAACCCCATACTGCTACCCTGATGCTGTTTTGACAGAATGAAATATGTAATCTCGCACTTAATAATTAAGAGCATAAATTCTTAATTTTCCACTCAGGTCTTTAGTTCTCATAACTACGATTAGCAGCGCTATGAATTTTCTCCAGCTCTATCATTTGCATCCTGTTCACAACAAAAAACTCATGCTTGTCAGAAACATCCTCTCTCAAATAACTGCAAAGGCAACCATTCATAGTCAGGATCACAAACTAACTCTTACATATGAATTGTGGTCAACAAAACATTTGCTTCCTTTAAATCTATTAACATGGTGAACAAATGCTGGTAAATCCTCCAGGTTTGTGTGACTAGCCAACTCTAGGTAGCCTGGCCAGCAGCACTGGGACTAGTCTAGCTTATCCTAATAACAAGAGATTAAGTCTTAATTCATATTTTTTTGCTTCCAGAATATTTAACAGTAACAGGTTCCTAGTCCTAAATTCCCTTCTTCCAGCATATGGTAGACAACAGTTCAAACTATTTCACATACAAAAAATACTTGTATGCTCAAGGAAGCTTACGGCTGTCACTGCTCTCTCTTCAGCTATTAATTTGAGCAGATACCAGAGCATGCAACTAATCGTCTAGGGAATAAACTGCTGAAGATGCCCAATACATCTGGAATCCTTCCACACAAAAGTAACTTGTTTTCTTGATCTCCAAAATTTAATCTTTTTTTCCATGAATTCAAGGAATGCTGCTTGGTCTTTTGGACAATTAGCTATGCAGTTGTTTAACTTTTTACAGTTGGAAACCCATAGTAAACATCTGAAGATCATACAAAACTGGGAGGGGTGGCTGACACATCAGAAGGCTGTGCTGCCATTCAGGGAGATCTGGACAGGCTAGAGAGTTAGGCAGAGAACAACCTAATGAAGTTCAAAAAAGGCTAATGTAGGGTCCCGCACCTAGGGAGGAATAACCCCATGCATCAGTACAGGTTGGCAGTTGACCTGCTGGAAAGCAGCTCTGTGGAAAGGGACCTGGGAGTCCTGGTGGACAATAGGATGACCATGAGCCAGCAATGTGCCCTTGTGGCCAAGAAGGCCAGTGGCATCCTGAGGTGCATCAAGAAGAGTATGGCAAGCAGGTCACGAGAGGTTATTCTCCCCCTCTACTCCGCCCTAGTGAGACTGCATCTGGAGTACTGTGTCCAGTTCTGGGCTCCCCAGTTCAAGAAGGACGGGGAACTGCTGGTGAGGGTACAGCAGAGGGCTACAAAGATGATCAAGGGAATGGAGCACCTCTCTTCTGAGGAAAGGCTGAGACACCTGGGTCTGTTTAGCTTGGAAAAAGAAGACTGAGAGGGGATCTTATCAATGCTTATAAATATCTAAAGGGTGGGTGTCAAGAGGATAGGGCCAGATTCCTTTCAGTGGTGCACAGAGACAGGACAAGGGGCAATGGGCACAAACTGGAACACAGTAAATTTCATCTCAACATGAGGAAAAACTTCTTTACCTTGAGGGTGACAGAGTACTAGAACAGGCTGCCCAGAGAGGTTGTGGAGTCTGACTCTGGAGATATTCAAAACCCACCTGGACATGATCCTGTGCAAACCTGCTCTAGGTGAACCTGCTCTGGCAGGGGGGGTTGGACTAGATGATGTCCAGAGGTCCCTTCCAACCCCTATCATTCTGTGATTCTGTGATCTCTTACAGTAATAGGGCACAACTGGGGACCAACTGAACCACAAAACAAAGACAAGAAAGTGGAGTGCTTCTAAAGAGATCTAAAAACAGGAGACCTCAAATGTTCTCAAACTTCAGTATCTAACAATAACATTGCAAAAAAACCCTAAAAGACCTCATATATTCTTACTGCAGCCAGGCACACAGGAAAAAATCCCACATGCCTTCCTTAAAAACAGGCACTACAGCAATAGCAGAGTTTTGCTACAAAGATGCTTCCCCTTTGAAGAGGCTATTCAAATTTATGTCATAGGCCAGCTTCAAAAGGAAGCAAAATCAGAACACTGAACCCAGTTTTCTTTCAACATTCACAGAATAGCATAGAACCACCTAGGTTGGAAGGGACGTTTAACATCGAGTCCAACCACAAACCTAACACTGCCAAAAGCACCACTAAACCATGTCCCTCAGCACCATGTCTACACATCTTTATAATACCTCCAGAGATGGTGATTCCACCACTTCCCTGGGCAGCCTTTTCCAATGCTTGATGACACTTTCGGTGAAGAAATTTTTCCTAATATCCAACCAAACCTCTCCTGGCACAACTTGAGGCCATTTGCTGTCATCCTATCACTTGTTACTTGGGAGAAGAGATCAACACCCACCTCTCTACAACCTCCTTTCAGGTAGCTGTAGAGAGCAATAAGGTCTCCCCTCAGCCTCCTTTTCTCCAGGCTAAACAACCCCAGTTCCTTCAGCTGCTCCTCAAATGATTTGTCCTCTAGACCCTTCACCAGCTTTGTTGCTCTTCTCTGGACATGCTCCAGCACCTCAATGTCTCTCTTGTAGTGAGGGGCCCAAAACTGGTGGGGCCTCACCAGTGCCAAGTACAGGGGGATGATCACTTCCCCAGTCCTGCTTGCTACACTATTCCTGATACAAGCCAGGATGCTGTTGGCCTTCTTGGCCACCTGGGCACACTGCTGGCTCATACCCAGCCAGCTGTCAACCAACACCCCCAGGTCCTTTTCTGCCAGGAAGCTTTCCAGCCACTCTTCCTCAAGCCTGTAGTGCTGCATGGGGTTGTTGTGACCCAAATGCAGGACTCGGTACTTGGAACAAGTTCTTTAAACACAAGGCAATAACTCAGCGCAGCAGGTAACTACACCATGAACAGTTACTTAACGCTGAGGCTGATCAGCCACTATTTCCATCTAGAGTCTAAGAGAAGAGAGGCTCTAAGATCTGACTTGGAGCAAAATATAACAGCTTTGCTTAAACTTGAAGCACAATCAACCTGCAACCCATTAATTTCCAAGCTCTCTGCACACAGGCTACTAAAAAAAAAATTAGAAAGCTTTACTAAAAAAAAAAATAAATCCCAATGCTGATTAAGCAAGTCTTACAATTCATTGTAGCACCAGCAATGAAGATTGCCACCTCCAACAAAGAATGGCTACTGAATTCCTGAGAGCAACCTCAGCACTAAAGACATGTTAAACGAGAAGAACAAACTTGGTGCTCACTGTTATCGTATTTTTAATGACTGGTCCAACAATTCAGCCTCCAGGTTTTGACCTTACCTGCCAGCTGTAGGTAATGCACAAGTTCCTCTGATACGCAGCAAATAATTTTAAGAGAAGTTTTCACAACTCGCCACCTTGCAGCAGCAGTTTTTTAAAAGGTAGGTTACCTATTTCCAACATGGCACAGACAAGGATTCCTGTCCTGGTTTGAGGATGTTGCTGAGCATAGGAACCTACTAACCTTCCAAAGACGAATGTGAATGGAAAGCTAAAAACACACCCCTGCTGCAGCACACAGGATGGAGCAATAAACACATCACTCTGGCAGAGCACTGCAAGGCCAAAGCTGCGCCCATCTGCACAATGACCAGGATAACACTCCAGACCCCCAAACAGGCATGTCAGAAGACAGTGGAATACATACACAGTTAAAGGATGGAGATGCTCGGGAACGTAGGAGACTTAATGAGTACTCCTTCAATTGACAGCTTTGTGAAAGGGGCACTCTTTTGTTAGCCCTAGTTTATGATTATTTCTAAAATTAGACTTTATAAAATCAATAGCACATTGCCTACTCTACCAGTTACCTATATGTCCTTTCTACAGAGTTTGATATTCAAGTGTGTTACACAATGCAATTACGTATTTAAAGGAATAGGACATCTCTCGCTCTAAACCCAGTTTACCACTCTGAACAAGGCACAACACCTAGCAAGTCACAATATTTTTCTGCCTTACAGTAGTTTCTGCCTCAGTTGTCTTCCAAGGTTTGTTCCACTTCCCCTGGACTGTTAAAAAAAATAAAAATAATCACAGCCCTTAATAATCTCAAGTAGTTGGTTTATTAACCCCTTGGCATTGGCAGTTGTGGTTTCCCTGACACCATGGTCAGGGCTAACATGAAATGCGCTGTGATGCAAATCATTATCTTCGTGTCGGAGAAACCAGACGGCTGATGCCAAGGGGTCTAAGTCAGCAGCAGAGGAACCAGCAGCACTCGCCGCGGTTTGAACTCTTACCTCTCGCTGCGGCTCCAGCATCATGCACTGTGCTCTAACTATGCTGCCCACAAATGAAGTCAGCATCCACGCCAATCAGCTTGGTGAAACACTGCCACTTAGGCTAAAATTAAAAGGAAAAATGACGTTGGGAAACTGATTCAGTGCAAGCAAACATGACTGCGTGGCATGGTTAATTTGGAAAAGGCTCTAAGAGCAGAAACATTCATGGCAGTAGAAACGGCTGCAGGGTCAGGCATGAAAAAGAAGTAACAAAACATTTATCTCCCTTAAGAAACAAACTGAGTGTTCGGGGGACGATATAAAAAAAGGAACCATCGTGCAGACATTACTATTTCTAGGTAGACGATATGGCTCTCGTTATAGTAGCGCTCCATTTCCTGAACCCTGAAATTCTCTTTATCATATTTTATATAAAATAGGGATGGGGGGGGGTGATGTTCATGGGAGAAAAGCCATGAAAAGCTTAAAACCCAATTTTAACTTTCTATCCTGATACTATAGTGTTTCCATAGAAACATCAGGAAGACCACTTAAGAGCAGCTTCTTTTTTTTCGTAGGCATGTTTGGCACCATACCCCTCCCCCGGACAACCTATTATTTCACAAATGGATGCTTTTTGCAGCTTGTTCTGTGCAGGCTCCGATGAAGGGGGGAAAGAAGAAGAATACTGGATCTTTAACCAGTTCCCTTGTGGCCCCCTCCCTTTTTTGTTGGTAATATTTCTGTCATTCTGCCAGGGTATATGGTACAAAGGGTTACACTTTAATTGAGCTGTCAGCATCTCCAACAATCCTATAAAACTCCGATTATGCACGGTGGGGTTAGTGACACACTTGTTATTGTGGATGCCCTATTTGCTAAACCCGAGCCCCCCCCTCGCAGGTCACATAACCCACGCGACCTTCCTGTCATTAGCCGCGTCTATTCCTACCTCACTGCTGTGAAAATCACACAAGCGAAGGCTTCAAAGCCCTTGCCAGGACTGAATTCGACCAGGAGCTAATCACCCACAAATCCAGCTCAAATGGCAATAATTGGCTAAACTGCTCACCTCTCCAGAGCTCAGCAGTAATTTGGGATAATAAAGAAAAGAATTATTCAGCTAACTGCCCTGAAATGTATGCTTTGTGACCGACACACTTCACATTTTAATAATGATGGACACAAAATCCAATTTAATACAGCATCTACTGAATAACAAAACCAGGAACACTGGCAGGAAAAAAAAAAGTATGTGTGGGTTTTTTTTTTTAAACTGTGTTCCATATTATTGTGCAGAAAGGATTCACATTTCATGTTGTGCAATTCTGGCACCAAAAGTCTTCGTGAACAACCCTCAAACTCTTCACTATAATGGGATCTTAATTTTTTTTATTAATTTTTTTTAATCAAAAGGAGTGTCCTGCATTAAAAAAATAATTTCACTGAACAGTTACACCTCTTGTCCATAAACCTTCGTAGGGGTAAGATAAAAAATAATCTTTTTTTTCTTCTACAGTAGAAGAGTACCTTCTTCATTATTCTAGTTTATAGTATTTCCCGATTGCCTCATTCTATTTTACTTTTACACCTTGTCCTCTGGTCACAGGATCGTTGGCATCAATGACCCCACTACATACGCTTTCTTGGATAGGCAGCAACACTCCCTGGACAGCTTCATGATGTGATGAGCCTCCCAGGACACACTGAACTGGTTCAACACTGTAACGATGCCCCGTCACTCTTCCTTCCACCCACCCCATTCTCCTTCCTCAAATCTCTCCTAAGATCAAGAAAAAAAATATTAAAATTATATATATATAAATGCATGTGTGGGCATACACATACACAAACAATAGTTGCATGCTCTGTCTTGTCCTAGTGTTTATATACCGGAGATGTCCAATTCACTCAGAGGAAAAGGTATGAAGATGACAATCTTTCAGAGATGCAGCTAATGTATGTTGGGCAACTAGTACCCTCTCATCATTATAGCAAAAAAAAAAAAAGAGTAAGGAACCTAATGAGAAAACACTCCTTCACCCTCTTTAACCAGCTCACCTTACCTGCTAAGGAAAATTGTGCATACTGAATTAGCATCTTCTAGACACAGAGCTGCTTCAGAGTTATTGAAACGTTACAAAATGTACAACTTGGCAAGTGAAATGTCTCTCCACACCAGGCACGTTTCTGCTGGCCGAGCAGCGAGTGGTATGTACAGATGGATTTTGAGGCAAGGTGTGTCAATGTCCCTGCATGTCAACTGCCCAAAAGACCCCAAAATCAAGAGGCAGCAATGGTGCTTAGTTTGGAGAGGGATCACAAGTGCTACGTCGGTCTCAAGAAATTAGTTTAGAAATGCTTTATTTATTTAAGGCATTCACATACCTGCAGTTTTCTAAGTCTCATAAGAAGGTGAGTAAGAACAAACAGTCAAACAAGCAGATATGTTAATGGGCTAAAAAAGGTAACCTATTAAAATGGTTCAGTCAAACATGACAAAACTGGGTTTAAGCCAGATCCTATTCCCTGAAGTTCACAAAACCATGTTTCATGTTCTTAAAAAAGCTGCAGAAGATGGGATAACCCATTTAGTCATAACCATATTTCTTGTATTACCTCATTGTTACAACAAGGATCACTTTGCAAAGGATATTTTAATATAGTTGTAACATAAACATACATTTTGTTTTCCTGAGAATAGACTCTCTGGTAAAGCTTTTGTTTTACGAAGAGAGGAAAAACTGCAGACACTACCCTACTCCATGCTGAGATGGCATCTGAACTGGTTACACGGAGACCACCATGCTGTTCCAAGAGGACACAAGGAAGAGTAAAGCCACTATATCTTGTGACACCTGAGATGTAATATATACTCTGCAGACCACAGTCCATTCTGGGCACGATGAACTGCCAACTAGAACCTACATTCAAGGAAACGCATTGCAGCACTTGTGCTCTCAATTTTATCTTAAACAAGGAGGAAAATATTTAGATAAACATAGAACATGCCCGGACACAAACAGGCAACTGTAAAGAGAGACAGCTATGATCACATCCCTTCATTATGCGCTTGACATCTGAGTAGACATTGAGCTAAACAAACAGTTTATAAAAAATGATGACATATTTACTTACTAGGGGCAGGAGAGACATGTCTTTTTAAATAATGCTTTTCAGAACATACACAATTGCCTTTTTTTCTCGTAAGCACATCTGTACTTTATCATCTGAAAACAGAATCATTCTGGCTTCAGCTTGAAATATATAAAAATGTGTAGCTATTCACCCCAAAACCTCCTAGCACTGGTCAATGGCCATGACTTGCATTGCCCTGCTTTAAGAGAAGAAATGTATTTTATTGTGTGTAAAATTTCCCTCAAAAAACCCAACACACAACACCTTAGATGACTTCTGATGATCAACAGGTCTCTAGAAGACAGAAAACAAAGGTCTATGGGTTTTTCCTTTTGTCAGCGACCGACTCAATATCTAGTGGAAGAAAGGAACCTCCCCAGTTCCCAGAAGCCCCACAAGCAACCTACAGCATCAGCCGGGTCAGCGAAGGAGACTGGCACCTCTCTTCAGCATAAACGTTTCTGAAGCCTCCTCATTGCCTACTCTGTACTATATATTTGATGACTCTTCTATATCAACGTAACTCTGCATGTACAACGCCTCCCCAGTGAAAACGTATCCAGTGCCATTTCCATGGATTTAAGGGTACAATCTAAAGACAACTTTCAAATACAGGTTTATTACATTGTGTTCCTAAATTGTTACTGCAAAAAGACAAAGCTACTTCTGTCATTAAGTAATACATTTTTACTGTGATAGGTGTTATAGAAATTACAGTTAACAAAATATGAGAGACATCGTCAGTGTCAGTCATTTGAAAGAACTTTCCTGAGAAATTATAAATCAATGCTTTTGACAAGGATATTATTAGGATTCCTCTAGCTTATGAAGTAATAACCTGAGGCATTTAATCTGCCTCAAAGCAGTAATTCTGAGAAAAAGACTAGTTTTGTCTGGGCCTGCTTTGCCTTATATACAGCATACACTCCTCTCCCCTCCACTTACCACGCTTAGCATTAATCAGTGCAATTTCAAAATAAACGATTCTGCATATTGTGTCAGCAAGTTAAAAACTGTAATATTGTTTCAATGTTAAAATTGCCCCAGATACAATACTTCCTTTGTAGTATATTTCATGGCTCATTTATCCAACAGATATTAAGCATCAGTAAACCATTAACTACTGACACCTTTTTAAAAATTTTTTAAACCCAAAAGATTTAGCAGAAAAACTAAGGCGCAACTTGGTTTTATTAGATGGATGCTAATTCAATGTCACTATATATACTGTTTCTATACAGTATCCATTCTTAAGAACAATAGGGTCACTTAATCTGCATTTCAGCTGAATTGAAATTCAGATTGGAGCCAAGCAGCACATCTTTTAGTCAAAAAATTGCTGTAAGTGCATCAGTTTAGAAGACCATTTAAACTGTTAATTGTTTTGCACTTACCATACAAGATCATTCCCAAACATAACCATTTAAGTGAACATTTAAATGACGTTTCGTATACAGCACTTGCTCTATTTATACTGATAGGAAAACAGCGCATCAGAAGATATTAGCATCTGCAGGCATTTGCCAGTTTTCTGCAACGAACCCATCAGCGCTCCCTTACACTTCAGCCTGAGTTTACCTGCAGTTTCATGGTGCTACTGCTTCAAAGCCTGGACACCAGATGAACCATCTCACCTCCTACTTTCTGAATCAAACAAAGGACATTTTTATTGTCATTAACAGCAAAACCACGGTGACAATGGAAGATCTCCTCCAATCTCTCTACCCACTCAGAAGCCTGTTACAGTGCGCTTGCAATAAATAACCAATGCAGCACATGGATGTAAACACAAGCCTTATCTTGCATTTCACAAGGCATTTCCATCTATGAGTAGCCTTAAGAATCAGGAAGCAGATGACACATTTTTGGATCACTGGCTCACGCCTAAATGATGCCAGAAAAGGCACTACCTAGAGCAGCTTGGCCCACAAGCCCAGGAGAGTATAATTAATGCAAGATCAAGGTGGCAGTGACTAATTTCTCTTGGAAATGTCTACCCCTAAAAATGGCTAGTATCTAAGGAGGCAGCAAAGTGTGATGCTCCAGAAAGAGTAGCCCATTAGTAAAAGCACACAGCTAGGCCACAGTCCGCTTTAGGCATTTCTGGCAGCACGTCTATTTGAGGTATTTCTGGTAGCATCAGATTTTTCCACCTGAAGCCTTAAAGTTAGGGTCAACTCTTTACGTGCAATCTGTAATACATAATACGGATTGCTCTGTCATACCTCAGGTAATTTAATGCACTGGTCACTCAGCATTTTAACGTTTTACAATACTCTGCAGTGACAGCAGGTATAGCAAAGGCTGTTATCCAGTGCTATATATTTCTATGAATGAAGACTTATGTCTGAAGGAGTCACCCCAGGACTTTCTAAAGTAGAAAAACAAAAGATCTTTCCAGAAACAAAGATATTCGCTCCCCGAAAAATCACATAGAGATACACACAGTATCTTTTTCCTAAAAGAGTAGCCTTTCACACATGTTGATCACTCAATTTTAAGCACATACGCAACTTCATTAATATTTTAGCTGAACAGGCAACAGAAGAATACCATATAAGTAAGCTGCTCTCCTCCAGAGGCTATTAGTGTTTTACGAGAGGATCTGAGAACCAACCAGCTTGCAGGCAACACAGAACACCACTGTGTTCACAAAAGGTAATTTATAAAGATCATTTATGGATTTCTGTGTGTAGTTACTTGGCTGTAGACTAGGTATGTTATACCATGTTGGAGACAATATCCCTCAAAAAAATATAATCCATTATTTAGTTAAGTAATCAGCCACGGACAAGGCGAAAGACAAATTTTTAACCACCCTTTCCAACGTTCTATACGTGTTTGTAAAGACCAAAAAAGAATTATATAAATAAAAATGCAAGGTACCCAGAGTGCAGCTAATGGGATTTGACGCTGGCTTTAATTTTAATGAAGAAAGTTGCCAGTAGCAACAAAACTGTCAGCAGCAGCCAAGCACCATTAATAAAGACCCAGACAACATTAGTGGCACGGCAACAGTACAAAAGGTTCCCCCCGGTTCATGCTGTGCTAAATTGGCTGCCCAATTTTTCTTAAGCGTCCATACTATTTAGAAGACAATTTATTAATTTTTGTCATCCATTGTCAGTTGACAGGCCATCATTTTGCATCCCGAATTTGAGATGAAAACTAATTGAAAAGACTGGCAGTATTTATGAGGGGTATTATTTGTCAATTACGGCTGCTGATGATACTTCGTACTACCAACTTTAATACCCCGTGCTTGGGTGTGTCAGTCAGACTTTTTTCTGTCATTTCCATGTTAGTTCTACAAAAGTGACAAAAAGCAATGATCAAATCAATTTAGAAAACTTGTTAAGGAAGAGGGCTCCATCAATCCCCATGCTGAAATCACCCGAGTGTGGAAAAAGCACCGATGTCACCCAGGAAATAACAGCTTTCTCTCAAAGACACCTTCCAGGAAAAAACCCCACTCTCTTTGTTTCCTATAAACAGAACAGTTTTGCAAATACATCATAATTCAAGTTATCCCTGCAACACTACCCAGGCTGCCTACTGCAAGGACAGAAGGTTTTGCTATCTTATCACTGCCCTTAAACTGCTTCTTTGCAAGTCTGAATGCCTGCAAGGCACTCAAATTCCTAACTGCAAAGTGGTAAATCTTAAGTCTAGTCATTCCAACTTTCCTCTTACCACATCAAGTTTATTATTTGAAAATTTTTCACCATTTGAAAGCTTCCATCACTGTCCCGACCATCTCACAGGAGGACACCTTCTAAAATGGTACCATAATTTGAGTGTTTAAAAAGCAAACCAAAATGGTATGGACCTCATGGTGTATTCTAAAGATTTGAAAACACTTAGTACCCTGGAAGAGCAGAAATCTGACCACCATGGGTGATACATCATACCTTCCAGGTCAACAGATCGTTCACATGCTGAACTGCCTGTAATATCATGGTATTAGCTGCTATCAGTGCTGGCTTAGAATCTCAAAAGGATGTTTATTTGCATTCATGACTCTTGCCTAGTCTTTCAGAAATGTTCTTCTATTTTCCATTCTAACAGAGGCTTAAAACAATGGTGATACTATTACCGGCAATTAGCAAAAAAAAAAAAATCACCAGGAAAATCACAGCTTTGAAAACCACAAAGAAAATTAGGTTACATCACCCATCTCTAGGCCTTGTTTTCTGTATTTTCAATGCAAATTGCTTTGTTTTAATCACCGGAGTATTTTGAGGCTTCACTTAAGTGTATCGCGCCAACACTCCTGGGACGTAACGACACATGAAACACCGATGCACAGCAGGTGTCAGGATTGCGGATGCACGCAGGACCAGACAGCATCTAGCTGCAGCTTCAATTTTGCAGCAAGTGTATTAGTGAAGTGCCACAGCACCAGGATGAGACAACTTTGGGTACTGGCATAATGAAAAAATTAACTGTTATTCCCCATGACTCCAGCAAAATAATGAAGTTATTACACTGTTGACAGCAGAACCAAGAATTTTATTCATTTGACCAAAGGCTATGGTTGGTGCCTGAGTCTGTAAGAGTGAGGTAGGTACCTCTCAGCTGCAGTCCACTGCTTTAAAGATCCCCCTGTGATCATCCTGTAGACACTACTATTTTCTAAGTTTTGAAGGGCTACAAAATTTTAATTATCTCTTTCCTCCATACTTCTCTATTTAGTGTAAGTAAATCTCAGTACTGATTTAAACCATGGATGTCCTTTAATGTGTCCTATAAAATAATCCACTTGTTTCTGAAGATTTGAATATTTGAAGATGACAGCTAAGGCTTCATTTAAATATTCCTTTAGGAACAAAGCACGTCATTTTCCTTTACTAACAGCAACTAAAAAGCCTGAAATTGAGTTGATCTACTACACACAAAATTTTGTCTAATCCCTACAGTAGAATGGGTATGAGAGAAGAAAATGTGTCCTGTTCAGAAGAAAAAAAACCCCTTGAAACCACAACTACGTTAACTACACTAATATGTAGTTTATTATTATAGATATTTGGTTTTTTATATATGTAATATATATACACAATACAGTCTTAACAAAAAAAAAAATCCAGTGAAAACTAAACAAGAAGAACGTTCTTCTATCACAAAACCAAACAAGTAAGCACTAGTTCAATCCAAACTAAATCCATCCTATTAATCCACACCCCTTTTCCAGAAGGCAATGTCAGCTTTGCTTTAAAAAAAATTGTTCAGGGATAGTATTTCCTAACATCTTACATTTCAGACTCAAATATAAAGCAAAAGCTTTTTCCCTTCACTGTTTCCTAGAATTAAAAGTAATGTGCACTTAGTTATACTTCTGCATGAAACGGTATAATACAAGGTTGATATTCATTTGAAGTACAAATTCTCAACCTGGAAAAAATTTTGGCACAGTTCTTACATTATAGAGATGATCATTAACTTCTTTTCTTCCACTATATTCATGCTTGGTCTCTCTCACATATAAAACACAACTAAGTGCCTCTTCAGGGGATATGAAGGCTGTTTGCTCTCTTCGATTCACTTTCAGATGCAAGATTCAAAACCAGCCCTTCTGACTCACGACCAAGAGCTGTGTGCAGAAAAATCCATGCATGCTATGACAAGCTGCCCCAGCCACATTAAAAGAGGGCAGAAAGATTGCTGATACCAGCAGAAAGGTTTTAATTTTTTCATCACAGAATTAGTGAAACAGGGCTAAAGAGGTTGGTCAAGGTATTCCCAACATCCCACTTGCAACTCCGTCTCCGTATACTACATATGGTCTAAGAACTGAATACATAGGTTTGGGGCGGGGCAGCTGTTAAGACTCATGTACAGAGACTATTTTGTGTTCAGGCTTCCTTGGGCATTTGTGTTTTTCTCTCATCTATGCATTAGTGAAAAGTGCCAGCAAGTTGCCTCCATGAAGCCCTTCAGAATGGCAGCAGTATTCCCATCAGTGATGAGCAGAGCCCGCAATGTAACAGGGCTCTGCCACTGAGAACAGAGGACCTTATACTAGGGCACCACTGATTTTCACTCTTCTCGGAAATGATCCTCCAGCAATCTTTTCTTCCTATTTTAACTGACCTAAGAGAAGCTAAATTCACTGAAATACAAACATATATGTCACTGGTGTTCCAAAAGTGTCAATGTCAGCAACATATAAAATATGACTTTGCTCACTAGATTACCTGAATCAGAACAACACATGTTGGAAAGACCTCTGGAGGCCATCCAGTCCAGCCCTCTGCTTGGAGCCAGGCCAGCGTAGATCAGGTTTAGGCCCTTTTCCAGTTGACTCTGGAGGAGTCCATCTCCAAGGATGGAGAATTCAAAGCCCCTTCAGATATCTGCTCCAATATTTGAACAACCTCTTGGTGGAGGAAAAAAAAAGTTTCTGCATCTCTAACTGGAATTTCTCCTGTCACAACTCATGACAAAACCTAAGTCACCAAATTGCTTCCTTTCCTCCTCCATTTGATCAATCAGTCAGCAGTGAGGTACATGAAGATTTGTTTTCCCATGCCTGGATAAAGTACACACCTTGCATGACTGAAGAGCTTCACAAACCACAAGCATCACAGCACAGCAGCTGCAGGGTCATAAGAGTCGGGGGGGTGTCTTTGACAATTGCTAAGCTATTATTCCAAAATGGAACAGGTTTGTTCTGCCATCAGTAATCTCTCTTATGCACTTACACGATCATCTTAAACGGAGGTTAACTAATATATTACTGATTTAACTTTCAGTAAGAGCCTAGAAAGGCATACGTGTGCCCAGGGAAGCCTCTGCTGCTTGAGTCCAGAAAGAACTCAAGTCAAACTAAAAACGCACATTGCGGTTGAAATGACAAGGAAAAAAGGAAAGCTTTACCAGTCTACGTGGAAACTAAGGAGACCACAGAAGACTAATGCTTTATACGGTTTCAAAAAGTATCAACCTTTTCTTGCATCAAGAGACTTAGTTATGTTTTCTAGTGCTAACACTCACATTAAGGAGAAACAATGCTCATCTAAAGCCTGAAGTCAATATTGTAAGACATGGGAGTCTTCATCTCTAATTCAAAAACTCCAGATGAAGAGAAAACCCACAGACTTGTTTCTGAAAATTTTTCTCCTCCAGCAGGTGAACCTGTCTGAAAAACCTCAGTTCAATGCCACAAGCCTACTGTAAACACAGCATGAAAGATTCTTTTGTCCAATGCATCCACAGAAGAACGATGCTTTGATAGAGAATAAATTCGACATCCAAATTCCCGTAATCTAGTTCAACGGGCAGAGACTAGACACCTTTTACAATCTTGATACTTTTAGATACACGTCTAAAGTTTCTACCCCTACTGCAAGCAAGCTAGTTCAACCTACAATATAAGGGAGATAAGGTCACCAGAAGAAACACTGTAAAATCTAATTTATTTTCTTGGTATTGTTGTGGTGAATTGCACGGCAGAAGAAATTAAGGGTTCTTTGTAACCATCCTAACTTTCTGGAGAAATACACCATTTCTTTTACTAAATCTACCTTTTTAACCTCTTTGTTGCAAAGTGTCAGCGGCGTATCAGTGCCAGAGAGAGTGACTAACACACAGAAGCTGCTCTGCGAGCTATCGGGAGTCCAATCTGGAGTTCACCTACACGTTAACTCCTACTGCTAATTCATCATCCCAGCACCCGACAGCTAGGCTGATTGTGAGCCTTACAGGACAATAAGGGTCTCGGCTGACCACCAAAAATCAGCCCAAGGGAGGAGGGGTTGATGGGCACGGACCTGGAGAAGGCCTAAGATAAGTGCTGGCTGTCAGTGCAAGGACAAAGAAGGGCAGGCCCTGGGGAGAGAAAGGAGATAAAAAAAAAATCTCGACAACTGCTTTATCTGATGAGGGTTATGGCTAATTAATTATAAACTCAATTACCTAACCCTTACTTCAGCAGTCTCTATTCATTAAGAGATAAAACCTGACTGACTACTAACTTTCTCTTGCACACACGCACGCACAGCACACTTACTTCGGATTTGCACACTTTAGCGCACAGTTTCTTAAAAAAGATCTCCAAAAGCCTTCGTATCTGTCAACTTTGTGCTCGCAGGATGGAAGATTTCTCCTTTTTTTCCCCCTACCACCCAAAGCACCCTCTGTTGCACAATGGGAGGGCTAGGCCGCCATGCTGTGCATTGGCATTTAAAAGCAAAACCCAGACATTAAACAATAGACATTATGGACATCAAAGCCCCTGTTCACAGCCAACTTTCTGCCTCCGTAGGCTTCTGATCTAGTTCACATTTTAAATCGAGCTTTTAATTTTGGGTGCTAGAAGTTTGGCAGTGTAGCTCACCGGTACCAACTAAACATTATTCTTCCAAAGTTCGAAGGTAGCCACCAAAAATGAATTGCATTAAGGAATGAACTCGAAAAACCCTTAGCCAAGCTAACACTTGCTAATAATCCAAACGGAATTTTGCATGTAACGTATTAAAGATGTGTGTTTTGTAGCTATTCAGATTCCACTTGCATTCCTGTGGTGCTTGGCCTCTCCTCCAGCTTAAGTTCTTGCCCTCTTGCGTTGCGCTTGACACAAGCTCAAACAGCCTCGCAGAATCAATCCTGGCCATTAAAAGAAGGCTCCTCTTAATATCTTTCCAGAGACTGCAGACCTGTCTCACTCTCACCTTTTGAATACACGGATATTCTCAAATCCCTGTTTTACTCTGGTTGCCCTCTGCTCTACCTTTTTCATTTCTACAGGAAAATGTTTTTTACATATTTTTTTTATATGGGGGTGTCATATATATGCATGTGTGTACATATATCTGTATCTACCTATAGCTATCTATATATGAAATGACAAGGTGACCACGCTCACGTGATATTTCACATCGTCTCAGAACTTTTTCAAAGAATAATTTCTTCCAATATGTAGAATGAAGGAATGCAACCTTGTGTCTGTTTCTTACACTAAGTCCTAATTCAAATTACTATAAAGTACATTTATGATATGACTTTTTGGTTCATTCAAGATGTATGGCCTTTTAGGTCATTTTTTTTTCCTACTTTGTATATACCAAATGAAATAAGAACAACAGAGTAAAATAATCAGGCCAGTCGAAACACATTATGCAAGCTCTTCACTTCAAAGACATGATTATATGACAGTATTTAAAACTAATATTTTGGTCTTAGTTATTATTATTTGGTCTTGGTTATTACCTTATTAAAAAGGATTTATTTTACTAATACTTCTGGTTTTGGACTTGAATGATGTAGTCCAACAGTCACTTTCATTCCCATGATGTTTATGTGTGGCAATGCTTTTCTGAAACTTTTTCCTGCATCTAGTTCCCTTCCTCACTTGTCTTGCTGGTACCTGACTGAGACCTTCAGTACATACTAGCTTTCTCAGTTCAATCTTTGGCAAATTTCCTAAGAAGGTAAAACCTACTGTTATATAAACTTAAGACATGTATTTTTTCACTCCATAAGTTAAAAACTTTAATTCAATTTGTATGTCTAATGATCTTAAAGCCTATCACATAGACAAATTCAGCTATAACTAAAGGCTGTCTGCTTTGATAGAGCCTTTAAAAATTTGAGAAGAAAAATTCTTGAACACCATAATCACATTTAGTAGCCAAGTCAACTTTGGGTATCTTTTAGATAAAACATCAAACATCAAACAATAACATAGCCTCGTTTCCATCCTGCGCTTCTATGTCTATTATGACTATCAATTCCATACTTTCCCTCATCCTAACCAATTTTAAAACCAATTAAAATTATATATTATACTAAAGTATTTCATATAATTCCTTGCTCCCCTTCTGCACTAAGTTGAAAAGCTTATGTCATGCTTTTATGGTTGAGTACTTTCCCCTGAAATACGTACATCTTTCTTTTTGGCCAATAGTTTTAAAGCTTGTCATATGAATACTACAGTTGATCAGCTCCTTGTGGGTTTTTTTTTTTTAACTTTCAGTCTTTTTTACTTGATGACATATAGCACATTTCAAGAACATGCATGCCTGAATATTCTGTATTGTCTCTACTCACTTTGACCAGCAATTCTGAGGATATTCCACAATGTTCCATTAATGAGTTTGTAAAGCCACCCCATTCTCTTCAGCTCTCACTTAATTCTTCACCCGTAAATGCAACTACAAGTGATTACTATATATTGAATAAAAATATAGAGTTTTCTGTTTGTATTTGGAAAGATAAAAAAAGGTATGCATTAGGTTTATTGCAGGTTATGTATCTGAAGTTGCCTAGGTAGATGACATCGCTGGTCAAATCTGAAACTCAAGCTGTTACAAAAGGGAGATACACCCATCATCTTGCTTTTCTTCCCCAGAATTGTTACAAATTCACAAAATCCCTACTCAGCAGAAAATGAAGGAATGAGCATGTGCTAAGCAACGGGGGGGGGGG
>VFFE01007090.1:1029877-1050382 GCA_008921705.1 Burhinus oedicnemus
GGGGGGGGGGGGGGGGGAGAAGTCTTGCTTGCTTCTAAGCTCCCTTCCACCACATTTCTTCTTCTTTTCTTGGGCTCAAAACTGTTCCCTGTTTTGGTATGCGCATCTCCAGTACTCAAACCCAGTTGTGTTCTGACTTCATTTTTCACTAATGTGTATGGAGAAGTTCATTGCTCTCTCTTTATTCAGTTTTACAAGTTGTTACAAATACTGACCATTTCAAGTCTCTTTCCCCATATATATTCACTTTTATATAGTCCTACCTATAACTTTTTATCTGAAGGAAGATGATTGTACTGTGAACAAATTACAGCTTAAAAACCAAAGAAACAGGAACAGAAACAGTAAAAAAATCCAATGCTATTCTCCATCAACAATTTCACACAGCTATTTAACTTGAAAATATAAACTATGCTTGAAACAACCACACACTCCGTAATACTGTTCTCTCAATTGCCTTCCCATCACACTAGCAGTATTAGGTAAAAAGGAAGACTTCTCCCATTCATCAATAGAGGAGTTATTCATCCGAAGTTTATTATCTCAGGTAATTCGATCAATACACTTCACCTTTATAGTACAGTTGTCCTTGTGAGCAAAGCATTTTGCGTTTTATAGTGAGATGGTTATTATGAAGGCTATTCATAGGGAAATTCTCTGCAGTTAAAAGTTTTTCCAATTAACTACATTTAACATCATTTAAGCCATAAAATGGTGGTTACATTTCACATCATGTTGTCTAAGTGTGGCAGTGCTTAGAAAGCAGTTAGCGCACATTTGGCAAATACATCAACCAATACTTTGGAATAGAAATCAAGAAAACCCTGCCAGCAAACAGAGAAAGACCTTTTCAATACAAAGTCATGAATGCTCACAAAAAAGCATGCATCAGAAGAAACCCTTTACAAAATTGTGAAGAACAGCCTCAAAGTTTCCACAACCCTGGGAATGCTCCTCAGTATCAATTCTTCTTTTCCCTTCATGCAATGTCAGCACTCCATCATGTTTATTTGTGAGTTTTCTTATTTCTTTTCAGTTGTGGTGTTTGTGTAATTGCGTTCTGAATTTCCAATGAATTATGGCATATGAGAACAAACTGTCTAATGTCCTCTGGGATGAAGATCTCCAAAACCCACTATCCTCACTCCATATCTGAAGTATGTAGCGTCTGAGCTGCCTCCTCTGTTGCTAGTGTTCAGCATAAGGCACCACAAAAATTCTTGAAACAGAAGCAAAATAACAAATTCTCTTAGATCAGCTATTCTAAGGAGAGAAACCTCTAAAAACTTGCTCAAAAATAAAAAATTATTATTCCTTTGGAGACATACTCAGAACAAACTACTTCATTAAAGTCGTATCAGCACTTGTAATTGGCCCTTGTTGGCCAATAGAAGGAGGCATTTGCAACTTTCCCCAGGAAATTATATTCTAAATCCTTCATGAGGTGGACCTTGTCCTTTTCTGAGGAAACTTGATAGCAGTCTTTAGTATTCACTGGCATAATTAGGACTGCAGTTAATTTCATTAAATTCTCTTGCTGCTAAATGAAGCAGATTATGAGACATCTTTTATTGCAAGGCATGAAATTACAGCCTGTCAGCTGCCAATGGTAGAGTAAAACTAATGAATTACAGGGTAAATAACACCAGAATTAACCAGCCAATTTAACATAGCAGAGAACAAAGTCATTTTTACTTAGAGCTCTGGCGAAAACCATCACCACTGGGATACCTTTCAGCTGAAAGGGAACCAATTCAAAGAGCTTCAAAACTAAGTAACCAGGGAAAAGTCACATTTATCATGCATCAATGTTAAAAAGCCAACACTGCCAATAAGTTATTAGAAATTGCTCAGATAAGTAGTAGATATCACATTGCTAAAAGATTTAAATCGTGGTCTCTCCAAGTAGTTCGTGCTAATATGTTATTCTTTACACACCCCAAGAAAAAGGTCAGACATGCATTAATTTGTTACTATTATAACTAGTTTAAGGGTGACAGCTCTTCACAGAGAGTACAAAACACAATTCCCATTAATGAGGGATAGATACACTATGGACACTATGGATAATTAAAGAAAACGGAAAGCACATGTAACTAACCAGTCCCATTTCCTATGCTCATCCTTCCAAACCTCTAACACAAGATACAGAGGGTGCCTGCTCTCTGCACAGCACCCCAGTTAGGAGGGCAGGCTGGATGTTCTCCTGAACTCTTAACATGAGCTTCCAGAGGTCTGAGGGAAGGACTCTTCCTAACAGCCTCATGAAGCCTGTAAGGCTGACACATGCACAATTGTAAAAGGCTAAGAAAATAGTGCTGTTCTGCGTGTGCAGATGTCCCACCCCCCTCTTAAGCTATTTTTAAATTTTATTTAAAGACACCTCTACAGGACACAAACCCCTTAATGCCCTTGTATTGAAATCGTGTTATCTAGTAACTGCTACAGGCCTTACGTGTTTGCTCAGGGAAAGAATAGCAAGGTATTTATCATCACGCATCTGAAGAAGGGCAGCTACCTTAGTGCCTGCACACCATAAAAAGACTCACTCTTACACAATCCTGACTACGCTGGTGAAAGCAAACAATAAAATCAAGATAGACTACACAGCTGGTCCAAACAAAAATGTAAATACACACCTGAGTTCAAATTAACACTGCTGCTTTTCTGTGTGCAACCCAAGGATTATTTTTCTTGCTGACAAAGTGAGAGCATGAAGGGCTGTGTTAGCTGGAAAGCAGATTGGCCTGAGTGCAGCTCTGCTGACTCCATCTACAGGGGACAGAGCTCAGGCTGCAATAATACTTGCGGCATTTGCAAGGAAAGGGCCCAGGGAGACAGAAAGCCCACATTACCAAAAGGGCTGATTGTTTCCTCATTTTGGCAAGCATGCTGTAATCATTATCAGTTGTACACAAACCAATAGCATTTTAAAATGGTGTTTCAAGTTGCATTTTCAGCAGGTTTCTAAGAGACAACACCCGATGTCTCCTTTCCAGTCCTTAATAACAAAGTTTGATGTTAACCAAGTTTGACAGAGGGGCAGGGATACCAAAGGGATGTTCTGACAAGTTTTGTGAAATTTCATATTTGCCTATGAAACTGAAAGTCCCTAACTTACAAAACGGACTGCAGTTAGAGTTTGGCCTATTCTGCTAGGAGGATGGACCATAAGCCTGCCTGCAGCTTGGTACCAGCCATAGCACATGTTGTTTCTTACCCCTCAAACAAGGCAAGGTGAAAAATTCATGTAATTTGTGCTTTTTAAAAAAACAAACAAACAAAAAAAACCCCACAGGAATTTCAGACGACAGTGACAGTGGGTTTAGGGAACATTGTTGGTGGGAAGACTGGAGATGCTGCATAGAGGGTTCAGCTCATGGGAGCTGAGATCAACATGTTAGAGAGGAACATCACACAGAGAAAAACTTGTCTTCTCTGATTTCACTGAGCATCTCTTCTACTGTTTCATTTGAAGATGCAAGGACTGCAACTCATTAGACTATTTTTAATAGAAAACCCAAGAGACACTCGTTCATCTCCCCCCAAAAATGAAATTTAGAATTCCAAATGTAAAAGGCATTATCTACACAACATAGAGAGCTAAAAGCAAACAAAAAAACTACACAGCAGAATTTGTTGGCCAGCAAAATTACCTACTGACTGATGACCCGTTGTCAGAAAACCCAAGAATTTCTAATAAAATTATGCACTAACTGCTACTTCTTCTGTAATACAAAGCATACAAACACCTGTGGCACCAAAATTATTCAAAACCATGGAAGTAGATGCAGGATCTTACAAAATAGCTTTGCTAAGGACAGCAGTGTACTTTGCTTCATGTAGCATTTACTGAAATTTGTTTTTAAAATGAGTGAATAAATACACCTTATCTGGGAGTAAGAGTTTTCCACTACCTGGGTCAGCATAACCTTCTTCAAGATTTCAGATTTTAAAGATTATCCTTATGCATGTCTCGGTGTTGGAGTGGGAGAAAGCAAGAGCAACATTCAAGGAAAGCAAACCAGGCATCCAAATACTGCTGTGTTACAGAAGAGAAACTTCGGTGCCTTCACTGACAATGCCATATAAGAGCTCTTTGGGACTAGGACACTGGCACCAGTCAGAAAGTCTAGAGGAGAAATCACCTACGCAATAAAGCATTCCTGCAAAAAACCACCACCAACAAAAAAAAACCCCAAAACAACAAACAACTGCAAAGCAACTTAAAACAAACCTGATTTTACAAGTTACAATCCCTGAATTAAGACAGGCCTGTATCTGCCATGAATTCAGAAATGAGATTTCTCTCACAGATTCTCCAAGCAGACATAGATATTACACAGGAAAGACCTACTGCTCTCTGAAGATTTTGTCTAGCATAACCGAACTCACTGAACCCCTTTGCTCAATCCAGTACACTAGTATTTCTGTGAACTGATCTTGCACTGGAAATTAGCCCTAGCCCATGCAGGTGTTCTACACTCTAGGCAGAGAGATGTCGACTCTGTTAAGCCCCCCTTTGTTTACTCTCCACAGTTTAAAATTCCCATCATATGTATTTTAGGCAATTATTTTAACACCACCAGAACTATTCTGGACTAACATTGACGTCTTGCCTTCAGATTTCAATGGTGGAAAAAATCAGTGCTCTGACAGCATGCATGCATCAACTCCAATGTGTGTTACTGAAATCTATAGACTGAAAGCTCTTAAGGCTGTTGAATTGGAAACAGCTCAGAGGCATTGACAAGGTGCCGAAGTAGCAGAGCACCAGAAGCACCGATGCATTGCTTCAAGCTAGCAATCGATCACCATGCTTCATGCTTAAAGACAGCAGCACCTTAAGAACCAGACACCTCTAGGGACTGGAGTGCCACTTTCTGAAAGACGCTCAAGATTTTTTACTGTTACTGAAAACGTCACCTGGTTTTTATTCTCACTTCCCATCTCCTTCATAGTCTTTGTTCAATATTTGCTCTCCTTCCCTTTACCTGCTTAACACAGATTTGCTTCTCACCTGGCTTCTCACAGCAGCACAATTTTCCATTTGAGTTCTGTCCCTCTAATTCTGTTATCCAGCGCATTGGCATTCTTTCCCTTCTTCTCTTATCTTTAAAGCCCCTTGCTTTTGTCTGCTTCCTCACATTCCGCAGAAGCAGGGAGCTTGCAGTCTTTTGTGCTCCATAAACATGCAAGAAACCTCTTGCTTCACAACATCGCATCAACATTAAGAAGCGTCAATTAATTTGAATTGTGACTTAATCTGTATCAGGAATTACTTACAGAAATCACCGTGCTGCAAGAATAAAGCACTAACAACAGTGATCATCCATGTATTATTCCTCAGCTACAAATACAGTATTGCCATGAATTACAAATTGACAGCAACATTTGCTGTACAAAGGGCCAATTCAGAAAGTACTCTGAAGAAGTTCTTTGCCTTGCCATTACCTTAAATAAAACTGACATGTCAATCTTCAAAATGTTGAGTACACTTCAGCAATGGATGGATGCACATGCTCTGTTACTGCAGTAGAAAGCAGCTCATCTGCCAGACATGGCACTGGAAATCTGAAAAAAATCTACGTACTTCAAGAGACCTACCTCACACAAAAAATAAATATATATATACACATTTTAAGAATTAGACTTGAGTATTTATTTTACATGAAGTACACCAGCAATACATATTTCTATACTTACTCAGGCTGCATCCTGAGAATAATTCGTTTTCACCCAGTTTGCTCAAAGCTCACTACTCTGCTTTTAGTCTAAGATTTACAGTGTATCTCTCTCCCCACAAAAAGTTTTTTTGTTACTAATTTGGCCATGAAACTGCTTGTAAAATTTTGACTCCTGCAGTGATGATACCTGCCTTCTTAAACAGCCCTTACCCTCCTCTGTTCCAATGTATTGCTCACTTTCAGACAGTAGAATTTCTAAACAATTCAACTACTTTCCTTGCTATTTTAATTGATTTTTTTCTTTCCAGTACCTTCTGCACTTGAAGATTTCTTAATTTCCCCCACCCGAAATATTCACACGAGAAGAGAACATTAGACGTTAAACTAGCGACTTGATTTGTAGCAGTTCTCCAGTTCTCTACCCAACCATTTAAATACTGTCATTCATAATAGGGTGATATACTGTACTATAAACCCTTTTGCAAATGGTATGTCTTGGTATTTTTCTTTTGTGACAAAGAATCATTTTAGTTATAAGGAGGAAAGAAACACACCCAGTGCTCAGGCTTATCCACAGAACCTCACTGTCTCAACAGTTCCCCCCCCCCCTTTTTAAAAGACAGTCCACCCCCTCTTTTTTAAAGAAAAAGCAAGTCACTAAGCTTATATTGTTTCCTTAGAACATTACACAGCCTGATAGCCCTCAAAGTCCAGAAGCTTTCTCTTACTATTAAGCCTGAAATAATCTCCTCCTCAGCTCCCCATAGCTGTGCACATGTGTCTCAGCCACACTACTTTTTCCTGGCAAACCCACTGTATATTCCTATGTATAATTACAACTGTTCTGTCATCGCTTAGCTAAACTCTGTGATTAGCCATCTAATCTTATAAGCAGTGATCTGTTATGGGAACTTGCATCACTACTGCTAACATGTCCTGATTACCATGATGCCCAGTGGAAAACACCTTTAGCCAGAGACTGATTTGGCTTTAGAGTTGCAGAGATGGGATTCTCTCCCCAGCACTGCCTTGAACCCTTCGTGTCTTTAATGAGCTTGTGTGCATCGTGCAGCGTATGACTCTCAAATGGCCCACGTGTCATTCCCAATGCTTGAGTTGGATCTCCTTTACACTGCGATGCAATGGCTTTTTATCCTTAAAGTATATCCACCATTTGCATTCACTTCTCAAACAGAAACCCAAATCGAACTCACAGGCACTTGGCACCTCCAGGTCTATCTCAGCAACAGTACAAGAGAGAAATCAGACACAGGTTTTGGAAGGAAAGCCACCTGATTTCCCCATGCAGCAGCCTACCACAAACAGGTGATGGTGAGTGCCTGTTCTGAACACATGCACAGCTTCCTGTCACTGGGGGTCACTGCAGAAGTGTCTTGGCGAGATATCATAAGCATATAAAGGCAGAATACCTTCCAAACTTGGGTTAAACCAGCAAAAGTTTGTGCAGCTGGGTTTTAACTCAGGTTCGCCTGAGTTCACCTCCCATTCTAGTTTATCCTACCAGATTGCCCTTGTTTTCATCATTATCAAGCATGAAAATACACTTTTTAAAGCAGACAGCTAGCACTGGTTAAGAGACAGCACCCAGTGCTTTGTCAAGAATTTGCTATCAATAGTGAACATGAAGGAACAAGGAAAGTCTGGCATGTGCAAGTAGTTAAGACAGACCAGGATGATGTGGCTTCTATTAAATGAATTGCATCTTTTTCATTTAGTCACCAGCTCCAGTCCTTGTCTCTTCTCTGATGCGCCTCTCTCTAATGGTGTTTCAGCTTTATCCTAGGGATGACCAATGTGATTGCTATGTGTTTGCTCGCGCTTGCAACACTATCATAAATGGCACCAGCCCTAGAGCTGATCCTCCTTCCAGCCAGCTCAGACCATGGCTTTAGCTTTTGTTTACTGTCTCACAGACCATTTTCAATCCAGTTTGCAGTTTTTAGCCAAATGCATTTGGATAAACTCTCAATTAAGATGTAGTGAGGCAGTATCAAAATGCTTTACTAAAATCCAAGTATTTTACATCTGTTATGTTTGCTTCATGCACTTATTCTGAAATTCTATCAAAAAAGCAACTGAGTCTTTCTGGAAAGTTTCAGTCTATATAAACCACTCTGTGTATTCCTCATGGTTATATTAAGCTGCTCAGAAAAACTAAATCCTGCAGCTGTGTGCCTCCATTACTTTAGTCTTCTCCCTAACACTAGTTACAAGGCTCATTTCAAGTTTTACAGCTTTAGGACAACTGTAAGTGAAATATATCCATGTCATCTAATCAGATAACTCATATCCAACTTATCATAATGTGAAGGATCCTTTATAATAAACACAGCATTCAATTATGATTTTTTTCTTTGTTCTAACTCATGCAAAATAAACTAAGATTCTATTTTTTCAGACTTGCACTACTGAATTATACCCTTTCAATTAAAAATATGTAGAGTGTCAACATCTTGTCTGTCTGCTGAGACTGCTCTAAAGATGTGTTGATAATTACTGCAGTCAGAAGGTTTTTGAAAAATAGAAGTAGGATTACAGAAAACAGTATTTTAACAAAAGTGCAAGCACTTCCATAGTGGCTATTTTGAAGATCAATAACAAAGCAGTCAGAGTACCTACATTTCCTACCCATGTATAGGCAGAGCACCTATATTTCAAAGCCCCCTGCTCCCCACACCAAGCAATATTCCTTCTTCATGCCATTGACTATTTTTAATTTGCAATTGCTATGTATAGTGTGGATAAATGCTTGCTCACATGTCTTAAATACTAACAGTGCCAATGCTGTTTTTTAAAAAAACAAACAAGAAACAAGGGATGTTGGGCCAACACCTTTGATTCAGATTCACATGCAATTACCACACAATTAAAAGGTAGCAAAAGAATTATAAAAATATTTAGAATGTCCAAAGTTTGCCTTGTTTAAAAAATTAGGCTAAAGGGCTTTAAATGCGTGCTGTTCAGTTTACTCTTTTGATTGCTTTACCACTATGTAAATCAATTTGTTAATGTTCCTTACAAAATGCATGAGCCAGTTATACTGACAAACACACAAAGCTCATTCGTAATTAGCAGTTAATTAGTAAGAAGGAACAGATGCTGTTGGAGTTTCAGCAGGCGAACAGGTTCTGTAAACAATGCTTATAAATCTAAATGAATTTATTAACCACAATGCAACTGTCAACATTTTTCTGGCAACCATACAAATATGGTGGAATCCCCAAAACATCTTTACAACATATTAATAATCATCGTGTCAACCGAAGTCTATCAGGCAGTCTCACTTGCTAACTGTCATAAGCTTTCTACTTAATCTTCTTATGTCACTTCTCCGGCCTAATTCCTTATGCCCTCAGAGGAAGAGCTGCAGTCACCAAAGTTAGGCCAGATGCACACAGACTCACCTCCAATACACAGCGGCCCCTTGAAACAAAAGCATTTTTGCAAGAGGAATGCTTGTTTTGCACGGATACCCTGAACAAGCTTCCTCAAACTGAAAACCAATGAGCAGTATGGACAGCTCTGAAAGTACATCTTGGTCCTGAGAGAGTTTGCAGTTATCTTCTTTACTATCACTTGATGAGAGATCACTACTATGAAGGCATCTCCAGATCTCATCCACTGAAAACAACTAAAGGTCAATTATTTCCACTCTGCATTTATAAAATCATGCACTCAATAAGCCACTGAGTGATGCCGTAGGTTGTGGTTTTTTTTTTTTTTTTAAATTATCTAGGTAGATATAAATGCCTCTTGTAAGCATTTTCTAGATGCAACTATTAAAGCAGTATTTAGACACAACCACCATGAGTCAAATGCTTTTGGCCAGGGGCCAGTTCTTAGCCTAAGGGCAACAGCGAAGATGCCTTAGTGACCTCATTGCTGTCAATCTCTTCATGTCACATTGAGATGCCACCTTGATATATTACACCATTTCAGCACTGGAAAATTCTAATAAATTTTTTAAAGTCGTATTATGGCTTGCTTTATTGATGTTCTATTTTATACCTACATTGCTTTTGATCATTCCCTCCTCCTCTCCCCCCCAAGGTATTCTGACATCTCTCCACCATGTTATGTTCTGTACTCACTTTCAACATGCACTCCACCAGCACACAGAACAGGACGAGAACACCCCAGGTGGACTAAATTCTCCAAAGCTTCACTGGAGAGACTGCTTGGCTTGCTTTCTGCAGGCTCTAGTCCTACTTGCTGCACTGTTACAGGGACCAAAAGCATGGAGGTTGGGGGAACCCATTCTCTGCTGGCATCAAGCACTGGGCCAAAGAAGATGAGGATATTCACTATAGAGCTTCAGAAAAAACAAATACTCTCTTCCCTTCTCTTACGAACACAGCACTGGAAAACAGATCCTTGACTGGTTTACCCTATGAAAGGAGCAGATGCTCCTTTCATATGGACATAGTCAGGTGGATTTTTTTGCCCTTTTTTTTTTTAAAATATTTTTAATATAAGAGAAGCTCCTGATTATTGTTTCTATAGAGGATGACAGGACTTCTGGCACTCTCCTCCTTCCTATTTCCATTCTCTTCCCACAGCCTCTCAAAGGATGCTTAACCTGATCAACATTCTATTCCAAACAAAACCTGGAATATCTCCTTTTGAATCTTAATGATTTGCAAGAGCTGTAATCACACCTGATGTTTCAGCTAGAAGAATCACTAGCTACTAGTTGAACCCAGGAGTTTTTCCTTATCTCTTTTAAGAAACAAGTAAAAGCATAACATTGGACTAGGATTAAAAAAAAAAAGTAAACTTGAACACTTCTTACCGGCAATCGTAAGCAATCTATGAGCTCTTAATGGCATTAACATAGATGACAAAACATTAAACAAACAAAAATTTCATATTTTTTCTTTAAGTTGTTTTACGCTATTAATCTTCCATCGTTGCCCTAAAAGGCAATGTTCTCCTTTTGCTCACTTTGGACTTTGTGTGGAATATTATTTTTGAAATTGTGTGCCCCCTGCCAAAATTGACACTAATAAACATTTAAATACATTTCTTTACCAAGTAAAATTCAGTGAGAAATAGAATACTGTGTTTACTATCACATGCATTGTACCACAAAGACAGATTTTTGAGCTGGGAAGAGTTATGAATCAAGTCACCCTGAAATGAAACTGGTTAATCCATTCACAAACCACCAGCTTGTTTCCATTACAAGGACCAGAAGCTCCTATTAGCTTCAGCAATAGCTGTAGCTTCAAGTCAGTCATACGCAGTCAAAAAAACAAATGATAGAAAGTTATTTTCAGTGAAAAGTTCATTATTAATCTCTCATTTACAGATCTCTAGAGGTTTGAAAGCAACATACACATCAATGTAAACTTAAATTTTAGGAAAACAGCATTACTGTAAGGTCCCTACAACTCTTGCCCATCACCTCAACAGCCTACCAAGCATTAACTGAAAGTAGATAAAAATAGATACGTCTGTGGAGCACCTGTAGGCTGCTCGCCTTGGTCTTACAGCACGCTTGGGACTATCACTCCACAACTTTGCAGGCATTTAGAGATAAAATAAGGGCAATTTATAAGATGGGAGACACAAAACTCATGTTTTAGGGACTCTCAAATACTAGGAGACCAACTAAAAGAAACATGGTAGAAATTCAATGCTTATACACCAGAGACCCAAATTCCAGCTTTCTCCTGTAACTCTGAGACACATCAGGAAGGCAAACCAGTAGAATTCAGAAAGCAGAAGGAAGCAGATGACCTGTTGGGACAGACTGACAGACAGACAGGGAAGAAAAAAGAATTGTCTCAGTCTGGGAGATGCCGAGGTTCTTGCCCAGGCCTGCCTACTTTGGTTAAGGGCCAGAAGAGGCTGTTCCCTTGGCCTGGCAGGTAGAAACCTTAACCTCAGGCAGGGGAGGGTTTAACGCCTGGGGCTCGCAGAGTTGTGCCAGCTGTCCAACAGAGCAGTGCACCGAGCTGAACCACACAGTATTCTCATCTCCTTCCACTGTTTGGAATCAGAGAGGTACAAATTAAAGCAAGCTTCCTGAAACTGCAAAAACAGTCCATTAAATCCAGGAACTTTTAAATGCTATTTTATGCCAAATACTTAGGACTACTGCTTTTCTTGGGACGATTTCTGAAAATCATCAACAGTAAAACACACAAAACCAGCTTTCGCAGTCAAATGAAACATTATTCCAGGCAGGTACATGTAGCTGTAGCCGTTCCTTTGATGTAGGGGCACATTTGATCTAATTGGAAAAAATATTTCAAGTGCACTGGGAATAGTCACTGTTAACTGAATGCAACAACGAAAAAGGAAAAAAGAGCATGCAGACCCGAGGGAATTACCAAATCAATTAACAACTAATTCAGGAACTAATTTCTGTATTGCCTCTTAGCACAAAACTGTATCTTTAATTTCTCCTGCAATAAGCATCACCATGATAGTCCTAACACACTCTGACGCTTTAAATGAGTTTACAAGTATCTCTTTTTGATTGGCTATATAACATTATTTCTTCACAGTTCAATGCAACCACAGCCAAGTGCTCTGAAATATTTAATTATACTGGTAGCTACCAGTTAACAATTTACAGAACCACAGTGAGTACAAAACATTTTATAACTAGTAATCAGCTAATTAAAAACACAGCAAAATGTGTATATTCTGATTATAAACAATTGCAGAGGAATTACACAGAAGATTTCAGCACTAAAAGCATTTGGCTAAAAACCATACCCTCGTGTTTGTACAAGCAGATCTGGATACTGATTACTGTGATTAGGCAGAAGTGTGACAGAGGAAATTACACCTCATGCTAGATATAAATAAATAAAACTATGTCTTCTGCCAGTTCTTTGTTAGTCGCATCATTTCTGTGTTTTGGAAAGCTAGTCTCCAGAGACACAGATACTGGCTTGCTAACAACTATTTAGAAGCCTAAAGGAACACCAATAAATAAAAACCAAAGCTGTAATAGTCTTGGTGAATGCTTTGGCATAGACAATGGAGCAGAAGCAGCATCACAGTGGTTTGTGTCTCTATGTCAGTGAAACAGGAGTTTCGGTGCAGGATCTCTGCAGGTAGTGCCTGTGCAGAAAGGTGCATTACATACAGATGACACATGTACAATGAAGGCAAGTAAATCCTGCAGGTGTATGTGCCCTCCAGGTGTCTTCTGCCATCCTTCTTTTGGTCATTACATGTGTTTGCCATTTTTACTTCACAATGTAAGCTGATTTTGTATGCGGGCAGAAGCGATAAGCAACAGCATAAGCCCTAGTGCTCAGCAATGGGTCACAGGACCTGCTAAAGCACTAGCTGTAGCATTGTGTGTCCGTCCTGCTCATGCTATACTGTCTTCTTTTGCCCTGTCAAGTCATATGAATTAAGCAAGAATAGATGCTAAGATGGTTGTCTATTTGTTCTCTCTATTTGGTAGACTCAAAGTAAATATTTATATTCAGGAAACCTGCTGGAAAAAGCATTTGTTGTTTGTGACGGTGGCGGGTCTTGGGTCTGACACTTGCCTGAAGCACTACAGTGCTCTTCTGCTAGCGAGGAGGACTAAGGACATCAGTTTGACTGACTAGAGATGGCAGACAATCTCTTTTCAAAATGTATTTCCAAGACACTGCCATACTTGTTGAAATGCCCTAACAGCTGTGCAGACAGCTCTGGGTATTTTAGGGGGAAACGGATTTCAGGTACAATGTTCTTTCTAGTTCAACGGGAAGGACCAACATAACACAGCGTTGTGTGTTATTCCACACAAGAATCACGTAACTGCTACTGTACACATAAATGCCCCAGCTAAAGCTAAAAATTAATGAAGGAAAAGGAGGTTAGGAAGAGGAAAAGCACAAGTCAAGCAGCTGCACCTATAGGGAACTGAAGGAAGGAGGCAGCTGAGCAGCACCGAGCAGTAGGCAGGCAGACAGGAGGTCAGGAAGATAACACGGGGCAAAGTCCATTAAAACCCAAATTAAGCTTTAAAAGCCTTTTTTTTTTTAAAGCTGAGCAATGCAGACTAATAAGGAATAAATGTGCTTCAGTCCCACCTATTTGAGCTAAAAGGTTACAAAAAGACAACTCTGGAAATTCAGTGGTCAGAAATAAGGGAAGAGATGCAAATGGACAGCTTCCGCTTGGACATGCTGAAGGAAGGAAAATGGTTGGTACCAGAAGATCTTGCCTCCCCCTGCAGCTCTCCTCCTCGCCCTCCACAGCACAGACAGCTGCTCCAAAGCGTTTCTTTGGTCAGGCTGGAAGAAGCACATTACTCGAGTTTACTTCTCCCCAGACACGCATCAAGAGTGAATGCTAAAACTAAGTCTAACAAAAACAAGGTTTGAGATAAAAGAAAAGGATTTCAATGTAGTTTATTTGAAAGGCGCTTCCTGAAGTCCTCAGGCCAGGGGCTGCCATGCAGGTGTTGGCAATCTAAGCAAGGAGTGCCCAGGTGAGACTGGGCTCAAAAAAAAAATAAAAAATTGAGAAATAAAGCAATTCCCAATTTCCCAGAGATTCTTTTCACAGAGCAGCACACAGACAATGTATTAAGAGTTCACTAGCAAAACCCCTTAATTAAATAAGAAATCCATATTTTGGCTTTAAGTACATCTTAAAAATAGCAAAGATTTCTCCCTCAATAGAAAAGGTTTTGACAAATTGCTTCAGTTACATTTTTCTAAGGCTAGGACACTTGGGAAAGGATTGAAAATTAACAACGCAATGGACAGGCTTGAAACAAAAAAGTTAATAGGAAATTCTTGGGACTACACAACTCAATTTAAAAGTTACTTTAAAAAATTGCTGATAAGGGATTTTAAGTTGCAGCACAACTTCTCAAGTATTTCAGAAGCTACTTAACCAAAGTGACATTTTTTTCGTGCAAAGTTTGACATTAATTGAAAGCATTTTCAGTTATCTTTGCCAAGTTTAATGCTATTTTTTATAAAATTCAGATGTATGTTGTGAAGTTTCAGTTTTGTTTATGCCCTCTTAAGGAAAAACTGTAACTTGTGCATCCAGGAGCCAAACTCTTCTTCACGAAAAGCAAATCAGTGATGCCACCCCCATTTGCTGACAAAGCCCCTATCTTAGCCCGGACGTAAAAAATATTTGCCTTTTTTAGTTCAGAGTAAAAACAAAAACAAAAAAACAAAACAACAAAACAAAACCAATAACAAAATACTAATTTCATTAAGACTATTTTAATGTACTTAAATACACCAAGCTGGCAGCCAAAGAAGGTCATTTGAAATATCACCGAAAAGTAAAGCCCGAATAAGATACTCAACTTTCTCCATTAATACAGCCATTTGCAAACTGAGAGAAGCGAATGGATTCTGAAGTTCACCTTTGCAAGTCATGGATGGCAAACTTTTCACTATGTCTGCAGCGTAATGTTAACCCTTAGAACATTTATTTTTAATCCAGACTTCAAGTTTGCTGTTCCTAAATGATACAGAAATTTGGGGACACAAGAGGTGCAGCACCTCCCAGGGTAAGCCAAGGGCTGAGGCAACCTGTCAAAATATATTTTGACCAGTTTTTGATAAAAGAACAGTCAAGGTTATATAGTTGGACTATATAATAATATGAGCATCTGTGATTAAGTGCAAATGGCAAATAGAAGAAGGTCTGAAAGCAGAAAGTCGAGGCCAGCTCTTACGTATTTATTTACACTCTAATCTGGGGGGGGATGGGGGCAGGAGAGGGAAAAAAAAAAAATAGAAAAAAGAGCGAGCACACAGCTGCCATCCCAAAAACAGACCTCCCATCTGCCACCCACGATTTGCATGTCACCTTCTCCAGGCTCATTTGTACTTCATTAACTGCCATTGACTTAACAAGATTTATGCAAATGACACCATAGGAGCTCACTAACTCCCACTGCAATCAAGTGATTATGTATGTACAATTCTCCACAGCAATGAAAAATTAATACATGACAAGCCCACTCACCGCTGAGCTGAGCTTCTTGCTTTTATTTGTCTTGTTGTGCCTTTTTTTTTTTTATTTGAGTATGCCCTACAAGATTTAGCAAGACCGCAGAAAACAAAGTAATCTTCCCAAAACACTGCAAAACCCCTCCCATCCTAGAAACTATGCCACCCTAAACTGGACAGCCTAATACATGCTTCAAAAATATTCACTCAAGCTACCAGGAACACATCTTCATTTTCAGAATAATTTTTTTTTGCACAGAGGATACTCCAAAGAGACTCGGCCATTCATCCTGTTTGTTCTAAGGGTAGTATTAGCAATGATACAGAATATTTTTAGTTTAAGTACTTCTTTCTCAGAAGTACAGAACTTTCTATGCATTTTAAATTTTGGGTAATATTGTTCCAGACATTTTCTGACTCCATTTGATTAGTAGAAGATATTTAAATAGCATACAAGTGAGACTGCAGAAAGAGCAATTACATTAAACCCCAATCATTTTGAAGTTAGATTGTGACATGTAACAAAGCAAAAGTGAAGAAGCTGTGCAGTCTCCTATAATGCCCTCCAAAACATTAGAGGCATTAAACATGCAATCTTACCATTCTTTCACTTTATTTTTCTTTTCGGAAAATTCCAGCATTCACAGTTCTCAAAGGATGCTAAAAGCACAGGATTTAAGGCTACGCATGAAGAAAATGTTTGTACCTCCCCAGGAAACTGGCCTTCCCAAAATTTCACTCACTCTACAGTATTTTGGCAGAAGTTAGCACCCACATTTTAAAAACACAGCTGCTTTTCACTACCTACATTTGGGGCTTCTGCTGGGAGCAAGAAGGCTCATCAGAACAGTTTTATATGGCTTAGCCCAATAAAACCATATTTAGCACTGCAGTGAAAAGTGATTTTTAACATTTAGAAAGGACAGAAAGAATAAGAACGTTAACTCTTTTCGACCAGATTGCTTTGAGTTAAGGATAAAGCCCTGAAGGAGTGAGGTGTTTCCTCGGAAGGAAGTATGCCATTTACAATTTTACCTATTTCCCCCAAACTGTCAGGGATTCAGGGATCAAGAATATGAATTCAGGAGCAGGTTGCAACTCTTGGCTTCTTTTGAGCAAAACCTATACCAAACTCCAATAGCTGTGTAGGTCAGTATCTGGGTCCCAGAAAGGCTGTAATACAGAATTACAAGCAACTCTTTATGCCAGTGTAGATCACTTCACAGTATGTGTATGTGCATTTAGAGAGAAAACGGGAGAAATTAAATGCCCCTACAGAAACCACACTCCTCTACCAGTTTAAACCATCTCCAGATATACAAAAGCATCACTTTGATGACAGACATCAACCATAGCTATGTTGGTTCAACAGCTGCAATACAGACCTGACCTACGAAAAAAACCGTAGTTGAGATGAATGACAAACTCATCATCACATTTTCTACGCTTCTTAGAGAGCTGATTTTTTCACGTATTTATTCTGTGCTCTCCCCACCATACACAAACATACCTGACTAGCATCAGCTCTTCTTCCCCTTTTCGTGTGTGCCTCTAGTGCTAGAAGATATTTCACTTTTTTCCTCAAAACCAGAACATTTCCAATCTCCAATTAATTTGTTTCGGTTTTGTGGGGGGGTTTTTTGTTGTTGTTGTTTTGGGTTTGGTTTGTTTTTAAGTAGGGAAATAGTATTTCTGATCTTTGGGAGACCCTACGTAGGTAAGAACAACCCACAGGCACCATAAAATACACTGCATAACCAAGCCATTGATGTCAACATCTGAATAGTAAGACTTTTCTTTTTTCTACTTGTTTTTTTGTAATTACCTTTTTTTTCAAGTAGCAGTGAACTGAAAACAAAGTCCACTACATTTGAGTTCCAACCATAACTTACTTTTTTTTTGGTATATCTGCAAATGAGCTCAACCAACACAACTGAAGCACTGATCTACAAGTATGAGCTTGGACTTCTGCCTTGCATTAGAAGCACTGCCTTGCCAGCAGCCCTTTTAAAGTACTGCTGCCGTGTACACAGAGTATGGTCACTGCATGCTTTTGAAAATGTCCCAAACACATAATAGAAGAGTACATGCATGAAGCCAGCAAAGGCATTTTGCTCAACATCAGCTTAAAGAAGTCAGAGAACATTTAACATAACTGGAGGTCACTCCTGATTTTAGCATGGAGTAGTGCGGCAATGTGACTTTCGGGCCAATAAGAGGACAAGCATTGGAAAACAAGGTGACAAAAAGATTAAAAAGTATTTCAATGGTATAATAAGATAGCTCTCCCACAGCAACATTGTGAATACTACAATCTGCATTCAACTTCCTGAAAATAGATTTCTCTTTCTATTCCCTGACCATTTGTCACAGAAACATACCACGATGGAAGCAGTCTCTCATTGCAAGAAGCACTGTAGCATGACAAACTGAAGTTTTTAGGTCAAAAAGTTCCTTTCCACATCCCTCTGTCTTATTCACAGTTAATGCATAAAATAAAAGAGACACCATCTTTTCTAGCAGGAATTTCTACTGCCTCAGAGAAACGTCCAAGTATCTGCCACCTCTAGAGCCCACCAAGAACAGCAATTTATCTTGGTGCCACCTCTACGATAAGGAGCTCTCCATCTAGATAGTGGGTAGACAAAAAGCTATCCCCCAGTCAAACTTCAGGAGCCATTTCTGCATGAAATAGTGTAGTTTGTAATCAAGCACCACTTCAAACTAAAGTATATTTTTAAACAGTAATGAAACATTTTCAGTATGAATTATACATCGTATTTCAATTTTTAATTAAACATTTCCACATAAAAAAAAGTATTTTTTCCTATTCCATCCTCTTTTGCTTCAATTGCTAGGCGATGCTGATCTCCTACACTTTAGTGAAGACCATCTATAAAGTAGCATGATACACAAGTATGATGTGAAATACCACTGACAGCAGCCATCCTACAACACTGCGTGCTATTCAACCTTCCTTTTCCTAGCACCCTTCCAAAATCCTGATTAATAGGATGTATCTGCTGACTACAGACCTGCTCAATATTTGCTGATAATTGCTTGTATGTGACAAAATGAAATTACCATAATTAGGATTAATAACAAAAAGTATACATTGCCAAAAGATTGGTCATACTCAGTATACAAGTAGGGGTAGCAAGGAGAATTTTTCAATACAGAAATTCAAGATTGTAGGGGATATTTCATTACAACATGGTATAGTGCAATCACACTTAAAATGCTTATCTTACAATACTCTTCCTACAAGTGCATTTTTAATCAACCTAATTTCATACAACAGCATTTTAGAAGAGAACAGTATGTATGCCTTGAATAAATATTGAAAAGTACATTCCTCAGTTTTTCATTCTCAGCTGCATTCACAGACACTTCTGTTCAATTAGCATTACCCAAAAGAATTCCAGCTGGTCTAACCCATCTCATACTTTACAAAAGCTGTAGAAAAAAAAATTGTATCTTGTTTTAAATGCCTGGAATCTCCTTCCCTGAACACAGAGCCAAATACTGAGCTTATCTGGTTTCAAACTGCTCTTCTGAATTGCAGTGTGTTTGATTAAAATTTTTCTACTAGACATTCACAGACACGATAGCACTTTTGCTGCCTGATGGTCCCAAAAGGTCTTTTTAACTGCCTTTAAGAAAGAAAATCACTGCAAATAGTTAAGGGTACAAAACCATCTCCCCCTCACCCCCAAAAAGAAAACAACCCCAAAAAACCCTAAACACATAAACCCACCCCCAAACAGGAGACCTAGGGCTAACCTGGCAAGATGAAGCAAGGACTGAAGAAAGATTAGAAGAGGCAAGCGACCCTCTGGAGGGTAGGAAAGCCACCAAACGAACTGGAAACAACCGTGTGGGAAGAAAATAAGCTCCCTTCCCTCGGCACTTTTGCTATCTCCAGCAAGGTAACTCACACATGTAAATACTTGCAAACACCATCACAGAAACTATTTGTAAAGCATCCCATGCAAACACTTAGTGTGGTGTTCTTAACTGCATGAATTCAGTGTAATTTAATTTGAGAAAGTAAATGATCTCATTCACCTAAATACTGCGCATCAGATGCTGGCATTGCTTTTGCCTTTCAAAGGAGTGTTCACAGCTACAATTTAGCATTGAGTTTCCGGGCTAATGAAAGTGCATCTAGGCTAGTAAAACAGACCAAAACAAATCCTTGAATTCAAGTCCTGTTGTGTAATGAGGAAGTTTAATTAAGGCCACACATTACAGCTGTAAATGTTCTCTTATATAATAAGGTCTAAATGAAACTGAACCTAATCAAAGTTACAATTCCTTCATTAGCAAATTACAAACAAGAGCGCACAGCTGACACACCGGCTATGATTATCACAACTAATTGCCTCGTTGTTACAAACCAGCCTGAAACTGTGTTCAGATGTCCGTCTGCAGTAGCAAATTAGGGCCACATCAGGCTATTTCTGCGATCACAAGGGGCTCTTGTAGAGCGATCTGATTTACCCCGCCGACTGGCAGCACACGGCCCAATCAAAGCCCCCTCTACAAAGGCAGCTTTGAAGCCAGCACAGCCTAGAAACCCGCTCCATATGCAGGCCGGCAGACTGCACTTCATTAGGCCTGTTGTCACATTTTCCCTCTTCTTATTCTAATGATCCTATTTTAATACACATAGGAACCTCTCCTAATTGATGTCAAGTGAGTGACTTCCACATTCATCACCGGAGCACATCAAACGCATCTTGGCGCATGGGCCCGCCATCAGAGTGCTTAAGACCCGAGGTGTGTCTCCAACTACCTAAAGCAAGAAGGGGAAAGAAAAAAAAAAAAAAAAAAAAAGTATTTCCAATACT
>VFFE01007090.1:1050402-1093650 GCA_008921705.1 Burhinus oedicnemus
ATAACTGGATCAACATTTGCTAGGATTTTTTCCTGATGTCACATCAACACATTAAGTCGTTCCATTTAAAACTTCATTCAAGCGAACCAGAAAAGTCCAAAAAATTAAAACACCTGCATGAATACAATTTAACTCATTTCTCGTTTGCATTGGAAGTCATACGCAGATTTACATCAACATAAAACCTTACCCAAGTTAGGTCTGTGAAATAAGATTTAGTCCCAGAGGGATACAGCACCTGAGTCTGGGCACAACCAGAATCCTGTATCAGTAGTCTAGAGTCTTAAAAGTAAGAATATTGATCTATAATAGTAGATAGTGAGACAGGGTGTTCATTATAACGTTTTAATAAAAGATCTTGCTTGCAGTTCTGCAAAGATTTAAGATTGGTAATAATGAATATGGGAAAGGAGATGTACCTTACTGTACCAGAAGTTCATTCACCCCATATGAGATTGAACACAGTTACAATCAGTTCTTTGCTGAATTGGCCCTCATGTATCTTAAATCCCCACCTCTGCTATACACTATTATTTAGTTGTTCCTGTTAAAACACTGCACAAAACAAAGGACATTTACCCTTCTGCTAATATTTGACCTATTTTATCACTTAAGTAGAAAGTCAGCTATTGCACTAATATCTTTACAGCAAATATTAATATTCAAAGTAAATAAGATCAGATACTGCACTGCATTTAATGTACTTAAACATGAACATGCTTACAATTCTCAACCCTATTCCAACTCAAAAGCTGTAATCAACTTTTAAAAAATCACATCTGTTCTCTACTTAACCCAATTTTCTTCCAACACCAAAAGATCTTCATGTAGGAAACTAAGCATATTACCTATGCTAGATAACAAGGGGTAATTTGCAATTAAATAGAAATACATTTGATTCTGTATGTGATAAAGGCATAAGCAAGTAACAGGCTAGGAAAGAAGCACAGCAAGAAACCCAGAGCTAAACATTAAAATATTTTGATTATGCACTCTGTTCATAACTAGACAGAAAATACTGGTCATCTATTTATTCAATTAAATAATTCATGTTATGACTTGGCCAATATGCCATGAAAGCTGGGTTACAGCAGGCTCAGTGTTAAGTACTTCAGGACATGGATTACAGGGCAACTCATTACACAACATTCAGTATGTCCAGATCTTAAAAGCCAGAACTAATTCTGAAAAGTCAAATTATTATTATTTTTTCCATAGGACTTGTTTTATCCCCCAATTACTAGACATTAAGACAGCTATCAACATCCTCTCATATTAGCAAATCTGGATCTTACTATGCTATTCTCACAAACCAGAGCTTTGGTCTATTTGTTTCCAGCAAACGCAGCTGCCTTAACGTTCTTCTCAAACCTTTTTCCATGATTGTAGATGGTATATGTTTCTCTTTATTCACTTTCTCAAATTTACACCAACTCCAATTTAAAATATCCCCGGTTTCCCAAATGTATACAACATCTATACAGTCCTTATAGCATTTTACGCATCCTTCAGACTAGAAATGGTCAGTGAATGCTTTTAAGGGATGCTTAGTGTCTCAGTTCTATTTCCAGAATTATTACTCTGCCCGCAGTTTCTGGGCTGACACTGACACCTAGTGGGGTTGGTAATTCCTGAGTATGTCTGAACAGCAGCAAGTATTCCCACTGACAGGAGGAAATTCGCGATTGCTATAAAATATCAGTCTCAAAATTGGATATGTTTTCACATAACACTCCTTTCTGCACGTTTTGTTGTTTTGCACCCAAACGTTTGCACCTAAACACAAATGCATGATTTTCATTCCTTTGTAGGATTTTGAAGACCTACAGTTTTTAAATCAAACTATCACTGTTGAGATGGGCACATGAAATATGATCCCTGGGACTCTGTGCTGTCACTCCAAAACAATGACAAAACTTTCCACTTGCTAAAGGCTGAGAGGTCAGATTTTGTTTAGAGTGCAAGGAAATGGTTTCATCCTTTTTGTATGTGGTTCCTTGGATACAACCAAGTAGCTAGCTAGCTTTGAGAAGTGAACATGACAGCACCTTTGAAATAAAAATATATAAACTTGTCATGATGACAGGGAAGACCTGGCTTTCTAAACGCTACAATTACCAAAGGACTTACATGTGAGACCATGGGGACTCTGTGTTTGCTATAAAGCGTGTCAAGAGTGTCAAAAAAACTGCTTAAAGAGCCACAGTTAGACGTGCACTACAATCCCAAAGCTTTCGGCAAGACTGCTAAACTAAGGAAATCATCACTCAAGGCTTCATTATCATTTCCTAAACTACTTATGCATAACAAAGACCTATCATATTGGATGAGTCAAGCTTTCTATTTAGTACATTTCTTTTGCCTCTCAATGAAGCAAAAACCAGATGGTTTGGGAAGAAAAAATCTTTTTCATCTCCATGTCTTTTAACCTTGAAAAAAAAAATTGAGTTGAGACTGTAAAGTAATAAAAGTAGTCTGGGGTAGTTACTTTGCAGTACCATATGGCATTCCCATGGTAAACCCTGAGACCACTCTACCAACACAGAAGACTTGAGAAGAAACCCTCAAGTCCGCAGTATTATTCAGTATAAGGGCAGGATTGGGGAGCAGAGGCCCAGCTTTCTCTTCAATTACTGCCAAACTAGGGAATCTAGACAGGTCTGAGAATTAAAGTCAGACAAAGGCTCCAGAATTCAACCATGGATTGATTTGTTTCACTGCAATTCCCAGTAGGATAACTTCACTGTATTTAGTGTCTCATGAACCGAACAGCACCATGGTAATTCTAAGATGTTTTAGTTTTGAAGCCTATGGATTCATCTCAACACTTCTGTCTGGATTAGACCTGCTCAACTCAACCAGGCCATCACCATAGAGCACTATGTAAAATACAGCAACAGTCTCTCCCTTGGCTCACTCACCGTGAAGAGGTTGGATCGGCGCTTGGACTGTTTACGGACAGGAGTTGGTGTGTTGGCAGTGGGAGGAACATCAATCCGTAGCTCCTTCTGGCTGGTGCTTGGAGTTGATGGGACAGAGGAGGAATAATCACTTAAACTCCCTCCTCCATTACTGGTCTGCAAGGATTAAAGTTAAACAGTGATACACTGCTTTCAAGAAATTACAATCCACAGCTGTATCTTACTTAGTTCTGATACACAAGAACAGCAGCCTAGGCTCAGGAACACAGCGGGACTGCTCTGCTGCCACTTTTCCACACATTTCTGCTCCAAGCCCTTAAATATTTCCCCTGCCATTATTTTTTGAAAACTTAGATAGTTCTGTTGATATGGCAGGCACATTTTCATTCTACACAATATAACCTTAACTGGATATAAACAATTTAATTTGTTTTACTAGCGTAAGAGTAAGCAAAACATTGGGGCAAGGCTAAACTCTGTTTTTCTACTTCAAAACTGCTAAACAAAATTCTGCCTCAAGCCTAAGAAAAAATACCTAGTGCCACAGAACTTCACTGCTAGACTTAATCCTAGTCTGGAGACATTAGTTCACTGATAGCTGATCAAGAAAATGAAAATAATTCAATGTTATGAAATGGCTACTACAGCGATAGATAGCTCCCAATGCATTTGCTGAAGCTATTGGTAGAGATTCAAAACTTTAAAGGAAGACATTCCAATGTATCAAAAGTAGCCAAAAGTGTAAAGTTACATCATAGTCTTGCAAGAAATACAGCAGTCAGCCTATAAAACAATTAACTGAAGTAACAAGTTACTAACAGCAGGAAGGTGAGGAAAATGGACAGAATGAAAAGAACCAAAAGGTGATTAAGAACAAAGTCTTGATTTTATTTTTTCTTCAATTGTTACAGATAACGTGAGTACTAAAAACATCATTAAAAAGGATGTGGAAGTAGTCTGAAAAGACAAAAGTACAGATTTTTTTCCTATCAGATACAAGTATACCCTTTGAGGATACGCTGTATATGCTGATTCGGGACTGAGGCAGGGCAAAGGTGGAAAATTCTGCATGCTGCTGAGGAAAAGCTCACCAGAAGCGTAGCAGGGGGTGAAGGGTCTGGACAGCAGCTCACATGTAACTTATGAGGGGGGAAATAAAGGTCTGTGATGTACACAAAAGGGTGAAAGAACATCTTTAAAGCAGCCAAGTTTCCTAAAAGAAATGAGGAAAAAGGGTAAGAGGGTATTTCCAGGATGCCTGAGGAGAAGGATTCTCCCATGACACTTAACATATGACTTGGTCTCATCTTAATTGCTGTAGGTAGTAATTCACCAGGTAAAGCTCAGAAGGAAAAGAAGGCACTCCAACATCTACTCTTCAGTGTTGCTCCTACACCAGTGACAGGTCTTACACAAACACAAAGCTGCCATACAGGGGAGGCGCTCCTCTGGGGAGGCAGCATGACAGGACTTCTCACACACCCCCCTTAGAGGTCAGTGTAAGGACCAGGATTTCAAGTTGCAAGCAGTCAAGATGAAGCCTCTGAAGGAGTGCAAAGTAGGAGACAATCCTTTATATCATCCAGTTGAACTCTCTTTTAATGATTTCAAGTCCTCTTCTGATTCTTCCAGCTTTTCCAAATTGCCCCCCTGTCCCCCCCCCCCCCCCTTTTTTTAAAAAAAAATTCAAGGAGGAAAGGATATAAAGGAAGAGGCATGAGACAAGCAGCTTATGTTTGGGCTGAAGGGCCACTCAATGCAGACAGAAATCCAGGACCACCACTCTGAAAGTCACTCTTTCTCTGTAAATGACAGCATATTCCTCATCTCGTTTCTGTGTGACAGGACAGGACCAACAACACAGCAAATGAGCTTTTTGATGGAGAAAGTTCTCCTCTTCCCCTCTTTAAATATATATACATAAATATAAAGGACACTAAATTTCATATTCCCTTCATTCTGACTGAATTGGAGAAGCATGGCTTGTCAGGAAGCCAGAGGTAAGAATACTGAAAGTAACAGAGGATCTTGAAAGAGTTTTTCTACAACATTTTCAAGCGCCTAGAGGAAATAGCAAGCAGAATTTGGAGATGGTCCAAGCATATGAAACAAAGGAGATGAAAGAGTAACAGCTGAAATGATCTTTTTTAGTGTCCTAACAGAGAACGGTAACACCAGAGACACAAGCAGGACAACCTGGGAAGAACTGACCTTAATTTACCCTGCATTTGCTTTCCCTCTCTCTATGGCATCTTGCTGAGACACCAAGTACCACACCAAACACACAGGAGAGTAAAAAACCCGCAGGAAGACATACACCAAACCTGTGGAAGTCAGAGATTACCCCTCCAAAGAAACACAGAAGACTCTTGCATGAAAAAAGTAATGAAAGGACAACATGTAACTAGGACACAACATAATCATCACAAGTTTGCTGAAGTTCAAACAGCCAGACACTTTGAAAATGAGTACTCAAAGCACTGGACAAGTCAGAGATGAAGGTGGTATGGAAGCCTTATGAAGAGGCTGACAAAAGGTGGAGGAGGAGGAGACCTGAATGCTCATAAACCATACAATAGCCTTAGAGAAGGAGACCAAAGACACTGGTGTCAAGGAACAGCTTTCAGACTAGAGTGGTGAGGGACCTACTTTCCACTGTGCCGTGCCATGACTGAACCAAACTGGGCTGGGAGAAATGAGGGAGGAGGAAATCTAAGGATGCAACCATTAACGGAAAAAGGCACTGAACACATTTAAGATTAAAGCTGTACAGCTGCAAGGCTCACCCGAGGAGAAAGAAAAAAAGAGGACAATAAGCAATGAAGATGGTGGAGAAAAGAAGAAAAATCACAACCGGGTTATGCCTCAAAACATTTAGAAGCCTCTTCTACAGAAAGGACAGGAAAAAGGCAAGAAGGAAGGATTCAAGTGTTGTACACTGATGACAGGATTTGCACCACAAGCTGTTGAAAATAAAAGGATGCCGCTACGTTCTGTTTCATAATATTGATCAACTTCATAACTATGCGCTGCCACTTTTTTTTTTTGAACTAAAAATAACAGATTTCTACCCTAAATGCCTATTTCCCAGACAGAGCACATAAAGGATTCCCTAAAATTTTATGTTTTTCATCTTTCATCATCTTATAGCATCATTTTACACTTTTTTGCAGTAGGGCACTGTCTCCTGGATTTTTAAGTGATTTATTTTCCAGGAGTGAGTAACTCCTAAAGGAAAACACATACATGTTGGGCATTCCAGTCCCCAAAGACAAACGTTCCTACACAGACAGCTCCTATAAAAAAAGTCCCGCAGGCAATGTTTCTCTTCACACATACTAACCCCACTGGATTTCCAACTTTGTAAATAAAATTCTGAGGTGGTTTCAAAATAAGCCACATCAAATCCACTGTCTGGGGAAAAAAAAAAAATCTATTTCAATAAAAGACATAGAAGTGGAAAACTTCAAGGCTTCCACAGAATAAACACACGGCTACCAATACTGAACAAGCTCCAATTCCTACTGAGGGTACCAATAATTAGCAAACACATAAAACTATGTGGCTGCTCTGAAACAACTCAATAGACAGAATGGGTTTGACAAGAAAGAGCTCAGACTTGACTTCCAAGTTACAGCCTGCACAGACAGAAGCAATGAAAAATGCAACCAGACAAGCACTTACAAACCATATTTCTGGTAACATCTGAACCTAATGCACCGATGAAGGAAAGAAAAGGTGGTGAGTGGTCTCTGTTGGGTTGTTTGCTTGCACCAAATAGAAGTCTAGGGAGCTTGCCTTATTAAGATTGTGGAGAGCATTTTCCTGCCATCAGTATGCAAGCATTTAATAACAAGTTCACTGGAGCGAGGTACAGAATTTAGGACACATGGCAATAACCATAATTCACAGACTGAATGTTTGTCCCAAGTCATAAAAATCAAGTCAGCAAATCTGAAGAACAATGTTCCTTACAGCACATGTAACCCAACACATATCAAAAATAAACCCATTGCCTGACTATAGACAAACTGGTCAGACTCGTGGCAATCAAAACCAATGAAATAAGCACTCTAATATCCATTGGGACATTGCACAGCTTAACATTACCTTTTCAATCAAGTTTTTCCACTAAGCTGCTCTCAAGAGGTGGACATACCTGAGACATCAGTAAAAAGAGCCCGTTTTGTGAGTTACTGCTCTAACCAGAGTCATGGCAGTAGGGACAGAGGTCAATCAAATTACTCTAGGTAGAAAAAACTATTAGCCCCCGTAGAACCATTCAGACAGATACCTCCCCGTTTGGCTTTCTCAGGTGACAGATCTTCCCCTTCTCATTAAGGTAGTGTGCCCATTCTGAAATGTGCTCGGCTTCAGGACATAACACAGAACAAGCTTGTCTTTCCTTCCTGCTAGGAAGGTACACAGTCTGACGGTAGTCAATGAACTTCACCACGCTGTTACAGAAAACCATGAAGTCTTTCATTTTGGGGGATATGTTATTTCTAGAATGCACCTTGTGTGAATGGCCAATACTTCGTTTACAGAAACGTATACCTTCAGTGTCTATACAGGCTTCTAGCTTTGTCACCACATAGACTGATGCTGCAAAAAAATCAAGGTCATGGCAGCAAGCACAAATTTAGCGGAATATTGTCACTACACTGTTACCTAACAAGAACAACTCAGATGAAGCTATCAACCTGCCATAACTTGACCAAATAGGTCCATTCAATGCAGTTACCTCAAAGGCAGACACTGCCAATGAAAGCGTTAAAGCCTGTAATGAGATTCCTGCTGGTACCTCATAAAAAACCCCAAACTTTGTATACAATGTCCACAATTCTGTGCAGAAAAAGTATTGAATCAAGTCAAATCCCACACTTTCAAAGCTTTGACATGTTTCATATTTCTGTAGTAAACAAACTGACGAGTAATTTACCTGGCATGATAGGAACTCAGCAGTGACTTGCATTAAGAAAAGGCTATTTGTCCTCATATTTGCTAGGGGCATGTTCCCGACTGGACCATTATACAAAGGTGGCAAAATATCCACCTTATATCTTACATAAATTATCTGGTATTGCCAAATGATTCATAAAGCTTACATAGTACAAATGTCAGGCCAAACCACTAAATGAGAGCATTGGAAGAATAAAGCTGAAATTTTTCTTCTTGACAAGTAACCTGATTGAAACAGAATCAATGTTTTTTTCTGCTCTCTGGATATACCAGGATGCCCTCCAGAAAAATCACCTCTAACCACTGCTTGAGAAGAAAATGAAAGCAGCAGGTCTTACTTCTAAAACAGGCAAGAGATTGCCAAGAGCTTCAGGGAGCCTGGGACAAGTTTGAATAAAGCAAGCCTTGATCAAAAGCACAGATTACATACCCTATGACAGAATGCATTTGGTGTCTGTACTTTCTGTTCTTGGGGAAAGCAGGGAGAAGCATATTTCTGTAGAAACACAGAAGCCTCATGGAAAAATCCTTTAGTCGGGATGCATTTTTCTTTGCCCACTTGTGTACAATTTCTCTTCTGAAAGTCGCATTATCTCAGTCTTTCATCTGAAAATACTATAGGTGGGAGTCCAATTTATTCAAGGGATTTTGGTGATATACAGCCACACATCTGAAGACAGATCAAGGAGGAAACTAGTCCTTGTCTCAGCAAAAGCCAGAAAAAGCTCTGAGCATGCTGTCATGGAATACAAATTTAGCAGCAGATTTCAAACCTAGCTCCAGATAACTGACTCTGGAGATTTCAGTAAGTCTAGCCCTCCGCAGTAAGACCAAATTGTCTTGTAATAATTGTGTTATTTCCCTGTGTTTAGCAGTTTAACCTCACCCTTTGGGACATATTAGAACTTGTCCATCTCAGGGGCTTCTGTCTTTACTCATTGTAACAGCAAGGTAGAGGAAAGAGCAGATCTGTCCTCTCAGACAGACCAAAGAGCACCAAGAGAATCTGAAGACAACTCCTGAACATAAAGCTGGCACAAAAAAAGTCACCTCAGTGAAATTACTAATAACATTTAGTTAACCAAATGTGACAACAGACTTCATGTTACAGGGGCAGCAACTGTGTTGTAAACTGGAAAATCTAAAAGAAGATCAAGTCTGAGTCTGAAGTTTAAGAGACCTTAGAAAGGAAAAGGTAACAACGGGTATAACAAAAACTAATTAGGAATCTAACTGCTGACCCATGAAGGTAAAGAAAGGAAGAAAAGTACACCTATAGATGCACTGAGTTTTAACACGAGTCCTGGAGAATGCACTTCCATATACACGTGTACTGTGTGTGAAACTATGCAAATTAATGAAGGGGAATATATATACACAAACATATAAAAAAATGTTTATTTTAAATAAATGTTAGAGATTACTTAGAAATAACTCTGCAAATACAAAAGGATTATGATGTATATTGCAATGGTATTAAATATTGTTTTCATTTCTCTTTTAGTTTTTGTTTTGCAATTACATGAAAAAGTAGAATGAAAAGCTAGTTAAGCTCTTTGTTCAAGTGCCCGAAATACTACAACAGAGTATTTCATCCCAAATGACTCCCACTATAAATAAGATACTTGTACCCTACTATTTAGTGCTTATCCATAATCAGGTCTCATATACAGTAAAATAATGGATGATTAAGCTGACTGAAATTTTAATAGTTTAATTTACATATTTAGACAATCATGCTGTAGTAAAAACTTTATGGAGACATACTGCAAGCATAAATAATGCATCTTTATAGATTTGCAGCAGGTAGTAGGGAGCAAGCTTGTGTGCTAGCCATACCTGAGCTGCCATTTAGTAAAATCTATGTTGAGCTCCATAGCTTTCTCAGGTATAACGCAGGTCTCCTAGGAGAATGACATTGCTGACCAGTAAACACATTTCTTTGCACTGCAGTCCATATGTGTAATGATTTTGCAGGTGACTTTACACGGTAGCACTCAGTACTCACTCCAGTAATATTTTTAAACTCAGAGCATGGAAGGTGTAGTGTCTAAGGCCTCTCTCTGTCATGGTAGAGTACCTGTAGTACAGGCAGACATAGATAAGTGCAGGCATACATGGCAAGGACATAGTGCCATTCCAATCCCCTCTCACAGCAGAATGTAAACAGCTGAATTCCAGGAACAACAGCAAGTATGAAAACTTGTGTGAAAACACAAGTGCAGACTATAGATTTCAAGCAATTATAGTCACTGGTAAATAAACTTTTCATTTTATCTTCAAAATTGTAGTCCACAAGTAAGCTCACACTGCTGGGGACTCCTAGCCAGCATCTCCACATCATCAATTTGTCTGAAGAGGGACCTGAAATCCTTCACACAAAGAGCAACTACAGGTATCGTACCACGTGATTTTCAGATGTTTTTACAACCATGTAAACTTAAGAATAGGCACAGCTCCAGGTAACTACTCAACAGGTTATCCAGTACAGGGCTACTTCACACAGATTTCCGATGCATCTTGAGCTCAGGTGGAATGCACTGAGGACCAAAGGTGGTGCCCACCTGAGCAGCCTCATGGTTTTTGGAATAAGACTAACTCCACTTTCAGAATCAGGGCAGAGAAGAGAGCCCATAGGAACTGCTGGATATTAACACTATTCTTGTAGCTTAAGTATCTTAAACTGTATCACAAAAATGCCTTCCTGATATGCCAGGTGTAAAGGACAAGCAACTCCATCAGTGCAGGAATGAGTAGGGAAAGAGAATGCATATATGGTTTTGTGATGTAAGGGAAACTCATGCTTTTTTGAAACAAAGTTTAGCATGGTCTACAAACATACCATGTCTAGGAAGACTGGGAAGGGGTGGGGTGGAGGGAAAGGAAAGGTGGGATACAGATGGGGAGGACACGAGACACTGGTCTGTACTCCTCAGGTGTGCGTTTCTTGTTGATGGCCAAAGTAAAAAGACCTATCCTGAGATGTCCCGTGGCCAGTAAGAGGCCTTCAATACACTAAACAATACTTCTTCCTCTTGAAACAACTCAGTCTATCTCTTGAACCATTCAGAAAAAACAGAAGGTGAACTGCTGACTGAAGTACTTCACAATTCTTTCCTAGCAGAATATAAGCAATATTGCACCATCCTTCTTGTTGACGGAGTATACAATAGTTCTGTCCATCGCAAATGCGATATCCTTGGATTTGAGAATAAAATTCTTTGCATGCTTCTGTGCTGCCCTGAAAGCCAACATATGTACGTGAAACACTTGCACCAAGGATTATTGACTCTGGTTATCAAAGGTTTCCAAGTAAAACCCTCACATTGACTGACATACATGCACTATAAACAAAAAGTCAGAGAAGGAACACAGAATGAGCACCTACTGCAAACGCAAGTGGATTTTGTCATTGGAATAGGAAGCATCTCATTCTGTGAAACTGGTCTCCAGAAATACATAACTGAATGAGTGTAGACGTATCCAAGAGCATTTTCTGGAAGGGGACATTACCCAGGTATTCACCACCTAAAACTACTGGACATGAGTATAGATATGCATCCAAACACACAAACAAGTCTTTCACCATTTGAAAACTGAAACTACTGGGTGGAGAAGCTCTTGCTGGTATTAAGACTTAGAATTTTCCCAAAGTATACTAAGGACTAGACTGGGTAAGGTGACACTTTTTTCTTTTTTTCCTTTCTTTAAAGCCTAAGCTGTTGACTGCAGTCATCTGAAGAGTTTGCATGAGTTAGATCACCAGAGTGATCCAACCAGAGAAGGAACAATATCTCACTCTATCTGAAGTGATCTGTGTAACCACTGCTTCTGAATGCTTTCACTTCTGTGGAGAATGTAAGTGGCAGGGCGTGGCAGGGCACTATAGTAACAACATTTTTGATTCATGGAGGAAATCTTGAGTGAAACATTATTACGTCAAGAGATGTTCCCAAAGGGCAAGACACCAGCTAGTCTTCTAGCCAAAATCAGAGGTGGTACATCTTCCTCCAGATCATGTTAAACTTGGAATTGCAGCTGTAAAGTTTTTTTAAGTCTAGGATGTGGATTCAGCTTCCTTTCCTTAAATAAGGTTGTACTGCCTTTAACTGTAGCACAAAGGCAGTAAGACATGAAACAGATTTATGGCCTAATACTCTTAGGCATGACATCAGTCTCAGACGACAGACATCTTTGGTGTTGCAATTGACCCATTAGATAATTATGCCAGCATAATTATCTAATGTCAGGAAGAATTTCACAGATTATTTCACATCTATTGAAACAGACTGTAGGGATCCTTATCACAAAAGCTACCTTGGTCTTGATTTTCCCAAACAGTCCTTATCACTGGCAGGAAGTTTGCTGTGTAGGTGAAGTACTTGTCTAGAATTCGGTATTTGTTGTTGGCTTCCAAACTGGACTTGGGCAGGAAACTGGTGAGAACCTAGATGTTTGATGTTCTTTAATCAAACAAACTTCATTAACAAGAAGGGTGACCTCAACTGCTTTAAGACAATGCAAAACAGAGATGCAGCTGGCTAAGACTGGGTTGTACAAAGCACCACCTATCCTCCTTAGAAAGTCTTGAAAACAGTCATCATCAGACTGAGTAAACTAGGTCATTCTTGAATCTATGACTAAGATCAGTACTGAAATGGTGCCATTTCTTCTCCACGTTTCTGTGAAAGCATGCTTCGTCTTTCAGCACTGAACAGGAAGGGTCTCAGGTAGCCTCTACAGACAGCATAATTCCTGTTGGTCTGAAAGCATTAACATACACAACTGCCTGGAGGAAACTGTTTGGAAGAAAAGTATTTCATACAGAGGGTTAGTTCCAAGCACTTCTGGCAATGACCTGGTCAGGGAAAGAGTGGCTGAGGAAACTTCGTGAATGTCACATATGACAAGAAAGGGGAGAACCTCTTCCATATGAGGAACTTGTACAGAAGGCGCCAGCGTTCTTCAGAAGAGTCATGCACCTGCTTTAGAAAGTAAGATCTGAACTTCAGCATTTTGTTTTGGCGTAATCAGCAGAAGTGAGAGTCACAGTCTGAGGCTGGTATCCAGGCTCAGCTCAAGACAGAACATCTCGCAGCAAAGAACTCTAAGACCAAACTGATAGAGCTTATATGCATCCTAACTATGAATGTATACAGAGATTAACACTTGACACTAGAAAACAAAGATACTGAGAAAGGGTATCACAAGGGAAATACAGGAGAGTGTATTAATGTATGTGGGTAAAAACTGTGCAAGTTAGAAAATGTTGGTATTAACCATGTTTCCAAAAATACCACCAAGGCCACCAGACTTTCCTGCCATACATTAAGGCAGCATTTTGTTTTGTTTTTACACATAGTATCTACAAGTCAATAGGAACATATATCGCTATGTCATTAAAGGGGAATCATTTCAATTGAGCATAACAGAGACAGGCAATTACAACTGAGCACAGTGCTCACCAATGTAAAATTCTAGCATGCTAACCACTGAGATACAACAGCTACTATTGCTCAGCACACAACTGAATGAGAACAATAACCAAAAACATAGTGAGGTAATTTTACAAACACAGTACAGCAAATCCTGCTGTCGTAACAATTGATCTACTTAGAACAGCAGGCTGCTGGGCATAAATCAGTATGATCAAAGATGCCTTTAAAGCCAAACTATTTTACTGCAGCAGAAACAAAGTCAAGCCAATAAAAAAAAAAAATTGCTTCAAACTACAGATCACTGATACCTTTCAAAAAATGTCAACTACCTATCACGCAGCAGACAGAGCACTGGCATTAAATACATTAGCTGAAAAGCAACCTATCAGTTCCTTTTTCAAGCAAGTATTCATTGTAGTCTGTACCTGGCTGATATGTACGGCAGAAACCTGGGCAGAACACACGGATGAGTGGCTTGGAGAGTTTGGTAGAGATTTGCAGGGTCCAATTGACAGTTGCTGTTTCTTCCTTGTTGCAACGATCTTCTGAGCAACTAAAGAAAAACAAAACATACAGGCAGGTAAGCTACAGTACATATTTGAAAATACGGTATATCAAAAACACACAGAATGCACAAAATACAAAATAGGGTTTTCCATTGCCAAAGCTTGCTCCAAAAATTCATTGTAATACATCCAATTAACATGGCAGATGCTGGTGTTCCACAGTGTACTCCATGTGAGACTCCAGCTCTATTCTCCACACAGATGAAATTGCCCCAGAACTCTCACTCCACCAGATAAGCACCAGAGAACCAGTAACATCCAAGCAGAAGGGGAAAAGTCGGATGTGCAGTTACAAAAAGCAATACTAAGAATGCTATAACAAGTCCACTATATGCTTATAATATCATACTAACAAAGTTTATGGTAGTACACATTTTCCATTCTTGTTTGGGATATTCTCTTTGTGGATAGAAGATAAATATGAGCCACACTTGACTAACAATCTAGTTCAAGTGCATCTTGGTGCTATTTACTAGTATGATCCTGGAAGGTGTCCTACATCAGAGAGCAAAGGTTCACTAGGAAAGCTGTCATTCCCAGTCCAAGCAGGTTTAGTTTACAAGAAGGCGTGTACTTGGTGCTGCTGAGAAATAAGGTGGACTTTTCTTAATTACCAGTCACTGTATCAGGACAATCAGTTTTGGAAATCACAATTTTAAAGCTTCTGAAACAAACAATCAGAATAATAAAAGTGATAAAGGGTCCCTGACATAGGGTCCCTGGATTAGTGCTGCCACATATCACATCCCATTCAAACCCATTATTGAAAGAAGCCATATCATGATTCCTAGTTTTAGCTTTAGTTACTTAGCAGCACTAACATAGCTGGAAAAATGATAAATTTATTTTGCAATTTATTAAGACATTTTCTACAACATGTAAAGAAAAGTAGCACTTTGGAAAGGGACAGGGATCAGTCATTAACATCACTATATACAGCTTAGCAGACTCATAAAAAATGGAAACAGAGCTGATTCGAAATGCAGCAACTTCCATACCTCTCCTATAATTATTCAATTTTAAAAAGTCAAACTATTTCAAAAATTTGTTCTGTGATATACTGGAATTTCAGTTCATTCCGCTATTCAGCTTTGAAAAGAGCTCGTTTTTAGTTATGAATACCTAAAAATAAAATCCTATACACTACATTTATTGCCTACCTTTTGGGTGACAAATTAAAAAGTAAACAAAATTTCAGTCTTCAGAAAAAGAGATTAGTGTAGTGGCTAATCAAAAACAATACTAACTGAATTTAGCTTCCTTGCATGCAGTAATCTTCATGAAGTGAAACACTTCATGTAACTTGTGCAAAGGAGTCTGTAGTCACTTGCACCGTCTCCACCAAAACCAGTCAGTGAGGCTGAACAGCATCTACTTAAAAAGTCACACAGAAACTTGTTGTAATTAGACTAACAACATTCAATCTGTCTTGTTCAGAAAAATATAAAAAGATTTTATGTAAATTTCAAGATTATTTTTTCCTCAATACATGATAACACAGAGATACTGTTTAGCAGAGTAAGCATACAATTTCCTCTCAAATGAATGGAATTTTAATAACAACCTGTTCTGTGGCTTATGTTTTTTGTGTAAATGAATGATGGCATAACCATGATTTAGTGAGAATACATTGTATAAAAAATGGCTCGTATATATGAAGAAGCAGCTTCATTAGTTACATCCCACCTCCAATAGGCCTCTTATCATCCTGAAAGGATGATATCAATTAATTTATCTTTCCCTGGCATATTGATCATAACCTTCATCAGCTAATCATGTTTAAATTACAGAGGAATATCATAGCACTCTGTCATTTCAGACCCATTGGTTTATTGATCTGGAGCCTGGGAAGCCATATATTAAAATATTTTAATACACATTAGTGAATGCAGAGAGCAAACCGAAGGTCAGATTTTAACATATGCACATGGATTTGTCTTCATCATATGCAGTAAAGACCTAAATTAAGACCAAAACAGAATTAAAACCACACATGAATGAAAACTACCTTTTCAGCAAAAACTTCCACTCTCACATTGAAGTCAAGGAAAATATTTACCTCCTTCCTTCAATCTGAATATAGGTGTGTTTGTAGCATGACATTAACATACATAATTCAGTCTTGCCAAATTATCACTCTAGGAAGGCACAAGGCAAAAAAACCCAAGACAGTCTGAACTCACCTATTCAAACACACAACCTGAATGCTAAGTACTACAAAAGCAGATGCTAAAAAAAATAAACAAATTTTAAAGAGAAAAAAAAGTGCACGGATTGTTACTCTAGGAATACACAGATTAGCATAAACTAGAAAAGTAATCCACAAAGAGGCTGGAAACTAAACCTTACACAGAGCAGCACAAAGGGTAATTTATTCTGTGCCCCGTAAAGATGGTAAAACTGCAGCAGAAGATCTAACGTTACCTCCTTAAAATTGTGCTACAAATTCTAGAATAGACTATTCTTATCATCAAATTTCTTAGCTCTTCCCTCTGTTAGAAAAATGATGTGCCCCCTAACGGAAATCCCCTTCTGAGCTGGCAAACCTTCCCAATTCCCCCTCCATTTCAGCAACAAGTCTAATATCCCCTTCCAGAGCACGATTCCTCCTGCCTCTCCCCTCTCTTCATTAGGCAACTGGCTCTCCTTTGAGCCACCAAACAGTTTTTGCTTCTTTCATTGCAGTCATGTAGCCATCACTCCATAATTAGATTGCATTCAATATTCAAGTGCTCAGGGCTACTTGCCCTTGGATATGAAGGTGATTGCAAGCTTCAGAAGTACCTAAAGGAGTACCCTGACCCTTCAAAGTTTGCAACATATGAAAGACGTGACTGATCATCTGTGGGGCAATCGCTGGACTGTCAAAAGACCTACTGTGCTCTTTCTAAAGCTACCTTGAGAGGAGAGATGAAACCTAAATCTTGCCCATCAGAAGTCAATAAAAGGGGTTCAGCACACATCTCCCCAGCAGTGCTGCTGCAAATTCACATTTTGTACATCTTCTATTCCAGAGAAGAAAGCCCTGAAATACACAAAACTTAAAATGGCTGGCACTGAAAACCCCACAGATCTGCTAACTCCTGCTGCTGACATCTTCAGACACAGTAGTTAGGGAGGAAAAAAAAAACACAGTTAAATGGTTGTGTAGCAAGAGAGAAATACACCATAATTATAAGAACTGACACTAGATCCAGAGAACAGCCATGCTGTATCACTCGTTCAGCCCCCGAACCTGTTTCTGTTATTACATCTTTGTTAGGACTCAAAGTGACCACTCGTTAGTTGCTTAGCAATGGTAGGAAAAATCCTTAAACCATTTTGTTTCCACAACTACAACTATACACAAGTTTACACTGGATGTATGAGCAACTTTGTCAGAGTATTCCTAGATTAGAATATGTCCACCAACGTGATTCCTGCACCCCACCCCCCCACCCCAAAAGCAGTAGCACCACTACAACACTTTAGGCAGCTGAGTGGCAAGGTGGGATCTCTGCTGAAAAACATACAGCAAGAAATAATGCTCTTCAGGAATGCTCAATGTAAGCTATGGCCATACGTAAACATCTTTTCACTGTTAATGGAAGCCAACTAGTGCACTTCATTAACCAATTTAAGACTACTCAGAGTCAAAATCTTCAGATTAATATTGAAGTGCCTGTAATTGAAATGTCAGTCCAGAGGAAGCTATACAATTTTAAAAAAGTGTTGTTCTATAAAGTGAATAGAGAATGCAAGAAAGCAGAAGTATTTTTGCCCCAGAGCCTTCAGGTTCCATCTCATTCAAAAGACGATCCAGTGTTTCTGAATTTAATGTAAATACACTTGCTAAGATCTGTTTCTAAAACAGATGAATACTGACTTAATCTATGTGGCAGGTATCAAAAATAATCAAGATAGGGACAGGCATTTCAACTATTTTTAAAAATCAATTGCACGCTCTCTAGTTTTATATACTCAATTAAGCTACCAATTTCTGAGAGATTTTTACTGTAAACCATCTATCTGTAGTATGAAAAGCTAAACAAAATTTATTTGCAAGGTCAAGAACTCTTCTGCAAATAAACAGGGATATGCCAAGGATATTTGGAGTTCTAAAACAGGAGAACTGATGCTTAGCAAATATTTGGTCTTTGGGGAAGACTGATGCTAATTTCTTGTACATTTAAACTTAATTTCACAAGCCAGAATGACTAGAAGCTATATTTTGCCTCAAGGCCTTGTTAATTAAAACCATGTGAAATTCCTGGTCTGAAAGATGAATAAAATGTCCAAGTTTGAAGAGAAAGCTCTTGACTTGAATACCTCTTCTTCCATGCCTGACCTAGCTCACCAAAACAAAATTAACCTTCCCACCCCCTGCCACTTTCATCTCAAAGACTACTTTTTGTTAGTCAAACCACTCATTCGTAAGCAGCCCCTACTAACTTCTGGAAGGACCGTACCACTAAGCAGGAAAGCTCGGTGGTCTAGCAGTGTCTGAGCTGTAAAGCAAGGTTTTAGCACTCCACAAGATCTGCATTGCAAACCATCACCATTTCCATTTGCACACAGAAAAAAGTTACCCGTACACTAATTTTCCCCAAAGCTCTCCTATTCCACTCTCGAAGGCATGGGGCTGACTATCAGAGAACTAAATTCACTCATGGGAGAAATAGCAGGTCACCTTCTCTCCCCGAAACCCAGAGCTGTGCCTCCATAATGCACCGACTCCTCTTTGTGCTCTGTTTCGGAGCTAATCACCATTAGAAATACTGTTGCCAGAGTAACTGCTCTGACAGAGTTGTCTTTCCTTGGTTCAAAGGGCTGTTCATCACATGTCAACTTCTTGTGCAGCGTGAGGCTGCTTTGGCAGGGGCAGCCGGGTCTCTCAAATCTCATTAGCACAGCTTAATTCAAGTATAAGGACAAGAAAGGCAGAGACCTGGGGGTAAAAGTACTCCTTACAAGAAGTTCAAGACACAAAAGGTAAGATTGTCTCATCTAGCTCCACACCTATTAAAACTGAAAATACAAAGGTACCTCTGCATTGCACAATAGATGCATTTAGGTAAACCTCACCTAGTCCGAGGCCTGATCTCTTCTCAGTTTTAAGACAGGTCCTGGAAAATGTCCAGAGATATCAACGATCTGGTCACTTGCTCTCTTTTCCAAAAGGCAGTGAATAGAGTTACTGCTGCGCCCTTTACATTGCGTTTTACCACGGAACACTTGAAATAATAAAAGGGAAGGCTCCAGGCATATAATATTTGTAACATCTGGCAATATTTCTCTTCTCAGCTATCACTGGTACAAAAGTATTGTGTATTTAGGAGATGCAAAGTCTTCTTGAATTACCACTAATTTAAATCAAAACTGGTTTCTCATAAAAACATGCATAAGATCATTTATCTCTGCTGTGTGTCCAAGTATAAGTAAATACCAGATTCAGTTAAAACTTGCCACTCTGCAAAAGATGGGGATGCAAGAATTGTGCACTAAATTTTCTTCCAACTACTGACAGACAGAAAACAGCTTTCAGCTGAAGTCAGAATGCTCATGGGTGACTGAAAAACAACAGAAGGGACAAAGACTCATGAATACCTATTTTAACTGCTGAGGTAAAAAAATAATCTGGAAGTTTGTTACACAAAGATTACCTTCCATCTTAAAACATCACTTCCTATACTCCCAGATCACATTGAATGAGAAACAACATAGTATCTTTGCAGAAAGTCTCTGTTCAATTCACATCACCCATTAGTGATGAGAATTAGTTTTAAATTAAACCCAAATGCTCTTGTTAACAAAACACCCAGACCTCTGAAAATGAGTGTTGGCTTTTTGAAATTCTACAACAATTTTTAATTCTTTTTGCAAACCCGTGTTTTGGAGTAACATTCACAACAATTACCGATTTGATGCTTTTACAGACCATCAAGAGATCTCTACCTACAAAAAGTACAGAATATTAACCTTGCAGCAACTGTTGCCAAACAAGGCTCTTGATAAGATCATGATTTATAAGGAAGTCTGAGCAATATATGCACTATACGGCATCTTTGAAAAGGGCATGCTCTCACTGTATAGTCAAAGGCCACAGTGACATTTTTAAGTGTGAGAAAATTAATGTTTCATCACAAGGCTTACATAAGAAATCTAATTCTGTATAATTGATAAAAAATATGAAAAGTGAATTTTACATGAGCACAAGGTCAAAATATTTGCTTAGTGCTTAAAATTGCAAGGGAGGGAAAGAGCCTCAGAAACATCACAAGATTTGTCACCCTTCATTTTCAGACACCAGGTGTAAGGACAACTGTGAACTCCACCATCCAGCTTGACCCTGCACTGCTAGTCTATGTGCTCGTCACTTGCTCCCTCCCCAGCTGGGTGTCTGGTTTTGTTAGAAGACGCATCATCCTGAGGTTGCAGTTACTCAGGCACATCCCGGTGCTCAGTGTCTGCACATACAGCAGCTAAAGGGCCTCTGCAAGCTGGTCTGAACAACGTGCAAGAGAGAACACTCTTTCCACGTTTGACACTTCAAACTTTTCTTGTCACTGCCTCATTCTTGATGATAAATTAATACTTCCATGGACTAATCCTTCTTTTTAAAAGTATTTTACAGTCCCAGTAGTGGTCACCAGACTTTATTGCTGTAATTCCTACAGAACAGAGAAACAGATATGGCAGAAAACATCCCAGCTAGCATCTCCAGCCAACAATATGAACATCAGGGCACAAATACCATTAGATATACCTTAATACATGTGTAACTCCTGGTCCCTAAAAAAATCACAGTAACCTCAGTAGAACCTGGCAGGGAGATGGAGAGGGAAAGTGGAAGAAGCAAAACTAGTATAACTGATACATCAACAAAATCACGTTTCATCAGATGAACAAAAATATTTTGCTTCTGCCCATAAGCCTTGCTGATAACTTGTTTCGTGTCAAAAGCCCTTCCTAAGGAAAACACACTGTGGGAAGATAAGACACATAGCAGCTTACATTTTTACGGCAGCTGCATTTTAGCTTAATATTCCACATTTACAATAAATAAATGTTCAATAAAAATATTTATTCCACAATTACATATTACAGGTGAAGCAGTAATAATTACAAGAGCAAGCACCAACCACAAATGCTTTTGAATGGGAAACATTAATGTAAGTATCCACTATTAAAGTCATTGTGCCTATTTTAAATTCATTTTTTAGGCTAAACAACTTTTTACTTCTCCCTTTAAAAGCAGAGCTTGGCACACCATGTGCCAGCTATAATACAGAAATAAGTATTGGACTCATAGTATTTGGGCTTGGATGTAGCAATTCCTCAAGCTACTTTCTGGGGGGTGGAAAAAAGGCAGTACGTATTTGCATGTGTCCTAAGCGTGTTGCCAATACAAATTCAACATTTTCAACAACTAGATTCTTAAAAAAAAAAAAAAAAAAAAAAAAAAAAAAAAAAAAAATAATCAAACAAACAAAACCCAAAAAACCCCCGAAACCAGCCCTGCCCCCCCGCCCCCAACAACCAAAAAACTACAAATGTGTTAAAGGGAACTTCTTGCTAGGTTTGTAGACCATCTCACTGTTCCAGGGCAGAAGATTCAGGTGTCCGCACACAGCACAGCACTGTAATCGCAGCACTTCTCTGTACCACAACAAACATACACCTCCCTGTCCTGCTGAGGGCGACACCTCTGCTAAGGGACCTCTCCTTCAATGTCAGTATATAAAAAATCCCTAAGTCTCAACCTCAGAATTCTTACCTGTTTCAGTTCTTTCCAACAGTGAAAGAACACATCTGTTCCATGTTAACATTATTAGCAGCCAATTTAACATGGTATTCTTATGTGCAAGCATGTCATACATGAAGTTGAGGCAAGCAAATGCACAAAACCAGTACACAATGTAGTATGTAGCTGCACGAGATGCCACTTGTAGCAGGAAAATCAGCTTAAGAACTTTTTAACGCAGTGATCCAGTTTAAGCCATGGTCCAACAATCAGCTGGTATAAGCACAGCTAAAGCACAACATACAGCCAGAAATTTCTCAAGCCATTCTTTCCTGTAGAAACAGTGTGATGTAGCGATGAGTTACTATTCTGCACTGAACACAAATCCGCTTAATGCTCTAACAGACTGTGGTAGTACTTGCCAGGGTAACCTCTACTTCACATTACAATGCGACCAACAAGGAGGGGAAATGAAGTGTGCAGGTACTCATCTCTGACTCTGCACAGCAAGAAAACAGTCAAACTATCTGACAAAAAAAAAAGAAGTATCTATCATGTAAGGCACCAAATATATTAGAAAGTTTCACTGGACAAAATGCTTGGTTAACAAAGCTTTACTTCTTAAAATAAAATTTGATTACATACATACATGAAACCTGCCTTTTTACTACTTGACTAAAACACACCTTCCTTTGAAGCATTGAGTATTCATATTAACCAGATAGCTTTTGTTTCTCATATTATTTCCCTCAACTTCTCAAGCACCCATCAACAACGTAGGAAGAAAAGCGTCTCAACACAGCCTTCTGGTTACCAAGGAAGGAAGGTATTTCACGAGACATGTCTCTTCCACAGTGAGACTAAGGTAAGCGGGTAGATGTTTGAACCATTGTATATGTTTTAACTGCTGCTACTCTATTTCTGCTTTGTGAAACGACATGCTTTTGCAGGTTCAAAGTGCCCAAAAATCAAAAGGTAACATGCTATTAAAACAGCTGGTTAAAAACAAAAGCATCTCCACAATTTGATGTCATGGAAAGATAAGCAGCAAAGTATTCTTGCCTTCCCAAACGTGTAGCGCAGAGCTGCCTCATCAAGTAGGCCAGCTAAACTGCTGGCAAAAGCCTCTCTGTAGAACAAGGGAAGGAAATGAAGTGACTTAAGAACAAACCCCCCAACATTTTTGAAAGCCAGAGCCTCTCTTACTTTTCCTGTCTCCCGTTCCTCATTGCTTTGGCAATGGAGTTCCAACTCCAACCCTTCCAGCATTAGACAAGTATCTGTAGAGCTGACTGAAGGCACGAGAAACTTATTTCCACCTTGCCCTGACTACTTCGGCTGAGTTCACCTCCTGCACGGTTAGTAAGTTCGGCAGACAGGGAGAGGTCCTAGAAGCATCAAATTTTGCAAGGTAGATGCATAAATGCTACTTCAGCTCATACAGAACTCGCAGCTGGAGCTCTTTACTGTCAGGATAATTTTTTTAGTCCTGCCAGAAACTCCTGCTCACAACCCCACCTGTCTGACCACTCTAGCTTTGTACACGCACATTCTGCACTCCCCACAATACCTCTACAAAATGATCCTCCACAATAGCCTTTTCCGCTCATTTGCAGTAATGCCTTCCCATAAAATGCATCCAGACATTGCGGCCAATGACAGCATAATTTATCCCCGTAGCCTCCTGTACCTGTACTCTCAGGACATGGAAGGAACAGAGCTTCCAGAGCTTTATTTCTGGAGACACAGTAACTCTGTTTCCCTCACTTCTCTTGTCGTTAAACACTGACTTTCTGCATCGCTCTTGAAATCACAGTAACACTGGATACTGTTCTCCAAAACCTATTAAAAGATGTGTTAACTTGGTAATGCTAAATAAAGCCACTTAGTTTTCTAAGTTAGAGAGAAGCTATCACTCCGACACTATGCAAGTAAATTTATGGAAACAAATTAATCTTTCTGAAGCATTGATATATTGTAGGTCTGTTGTCACAAGTTTGTAAGAAGTAAAATCCTTCACTAGCTGTGAATGAATACTATACACTGATAGAGAAGACTGCCTTCTCTGACTACCCATGCTCTTCCTTGCGATATCTATTTAAATATAAAGCTAAAATGTAGACACAAAACCTTTTTTAATATTACTCCAGTGAGAGCTTCAAATTTGCTCCCAAAACAGGGAGACAAGTTTTACTATAAAATCCAATTCTCACCTGAATTCCCTTTATCTCATTATATTTAAACAAATTTATCTTCATTTATGTCTCCATTACCTTGCAGGGTTGTTAATTTGCTGGAAATGAAGCTATTGTGTGATTGCTCCTATTACTTGGGCTATTTAAATGCTGACTGTAATACACAGTTACCTTCAGGATGGAACAAAGTCAAGGCTACTCATGGTAATTTTGGAATGAAAAAAATTGCCAGGACAGCCAAGTACACAGCTGTGAAGCTAGAAATAGAGCTCCTGCAAAACCTGAACAAAGCAGGATAAGCAATGCTATGTACTTTGCTTATCTGTATTAGTCTTCACCTTCTCTAACATGGGATGGTTAAAACTCCAAGCTATGCACAATTGTTTGATACATCCATTTATATTCTTCCGGGAATGATGGGCTCAATACACCGCTCAGCAGCAAGTCTACTTGTAGCAGAGCAGGCTCTTCAAAGCAAGCTCAAGCTCACCCTGGCTGTAGTTCACCAACAGAAGAAATGTATACACCAAACATAACATACATTACAAAGAAAAGTTGGTAGCTTTATTATATTATAGTTTTATTATATTATTACAAAAGTTCCTCAAAAAAGCATGAAGTTGCATCTTATTACTGAAATGCACAATTCTTTCACCCTGCTAAAACAATTTCATAACTCCTCAGATACAGATAGCTTCCAAGAACTTTTAGGCTATTTCATAATACAAATAAATAGGAAATGTATGTATGAACACATGAATTTAATGCTGAGAAATACTGTTTCATGATCACCACAGTTAATAATCAAGTTCAGCTACAATGGGCTAGTTCAGTGTTAATGTTTCTAAAAGATTTTAATATAATTGTCCTTAAAATAAATTTTTAAACCACACCTTACTGGTACCTTTATTTTTTTGTGATGCTTTCATTGAAATACACATTTCAGCTCTGGCTCCCAAAGATAATAGCTGTTCTTGTTTTACCAGATACAAAAATACAGTTATAAATAAGACTCAGTATTAAATATCTCTAATCAATGCCAATATATATTTTTTTCCTCCACAGGTAACTGTGATTAACACTGCATATCACTTATTTCCAACTTTGATGCAAATCACTGTCTCCCAAGATTAGATAAGCAAATCGGTCAGTAAATCCACTAGACAATCTGGAAAGCATCTGGCATCTAAAGAAATTGAAAATATAAACCTATGTTTTCTTCACTACTTGAACTGTGTTGCAAGCAGAAGCATATGGCTTGAGGATTTGTAAGGCAAACACTGCATCAGACACACAGGTGAAGACTTCTGCACATGAATTTACCTAACCAGTAAATCAGGAAGATCTGTTGATCTTTCCATTACAATGGAATCAAGTCATAAATCCTGATATTTCCCACACAAAGGTACAATTTTAAATACAAATGTTAAATGTTGAAGCAAGAAAAAAAACAAAAAGAAAAACCTCCAGAAACCAGCACATTCCAATACAATGATGACAAATAGATGCGTTTCATAAAATGCCCATAAATAAAATAATTGGGTTTTTAGCTATGCTTTAAGAATAAAATTCTTAAGCATAGTATCATGTCTATCTCAAAACAGTTATTTATTAATCATATTAATCATGTCAAAACATGGAATTAAATAACATACAACACCACCATACTTAAGAATTTTACCACCTGGCAAGTAATTTCACTTTTACATTTTGAAGCAACTTCATGGAAAGGCTGTTTTGTAGGGCATGCTATTAAATCACAGTTTTCATAGACAATATTTATACTTTCTAAAGATTTACACACATCCAATAAGCTCCCTAATAGCACACAAAATGACAGAAAGCTTCTGGTTACATCAGTGAGGATCAGACAAATACATCCTTGTAGAAAGAAACAAATTTATTCACATTTACTATATCAAATTCAACTTAACTTATGTCTCATTCAGAGTTTTCTATTAATTCACCTGTGAAGTCAAGGTTTTGTTACCAAAAAAAGGCCTTTCATCAGAATATTCAATGATTTATTTTTTTTTTAAATGCCAAAATGATTGAAAAGTTTCCTAAAAATCCAAAGTCTCCATGCAACCGTGCCTCAACATCACAGAACTACATGCACACGCAGCACACCTGGTCCCAAAACAAGGGCTGTGTCCCCAGTGTAGCTGAGTGAAAAATGTAATTTGTGAATAGAAATGATGTATCTTCAAATTCTGAAGTAATGTGGCAGTCCTAAAACTAGCCTGTTTGTAAGCAAGACAAGTTTGGATGCTCTAAGGGCAGGGTTTAGCACCCACTTCACAGAAGATGAAAAGCACTCTCTAGAGTCAGCGACCAGTGCAAGCATGGGTCACCCAATCTACCGTTTTGCTCCATCTCAAAATGGTCCACAAACTTTTGACATAAAGCCCCCTTCCAGCCTGAACTGGCAGAAAGTATGACAGATACTAATCTCTGAAGTTGCAAGACAAGTACAATGGGGCTGGAAAATAGGATGAAAAACAGAATGCGGTTTAAGGGCACTCCAAACACAAGCTACACTGTCCACCTTTCTGACACTCTGCTAATGGTTCTTGTGGAAAACTACCTAATTTTATTTAGCATTTAAATATGCAGCCTCACCTATGCTCTGTTACATCTAGGCATTAACTGCCTAACCAATGAATACTCAAGACTGCACTGGTATTCTGTGGCAATTTTGCAACATGCTTCAATATTCATTTTCAGTCAGTATGTATCTGAAATAATCTATAGAGGTGGCTCTGCCATTGAGATGTTGGTTCTCTTTTGTTTCCATGTTTTTAATACCAAACTTCACATAGGCAGAGAAGTTGTAACACATGTTTAATCAAAGCCAGCATCTTGACTCCTAAACTGTTATGTTTTATTCCGTGTTCCAACAACGTCGCACTTTCCCTGTGACCATGTGATGCAACCCTGATAATACTGCTCCAAACTGCAGTTTGATTAATAAAACCATTATCATTGAAGGCATGCTTCAGTTCTGTAGTGGTGGATTAAAATTAACGGAGAGCTATTCCTGTCTTCCCCTGCCCTCCTGGCACATGTGGTAGACACAGTCATATGGCAGGCCAAACACTACAAAGCAGATTTACACGTAGAGGAGTCATCCACGGCTTTATTTTCAAAACAGAAGAATTTGAGGTACTTTTAAAACACCCAAACTTCACTATTACAATACTGATGCAGCTGCACCCAAAGGTGACACTCTCCTTTATAAAACTGAGTTACAATATAAGAACATACATACTGTGCAGAGCAAAACCAACAATAATACTTACTACAGCAATACCCAAAAGATGCACAAATACATCAGTGCTTCTGGAGCGTTGCCCATTGTTCACCATCAAAATCAAGAAATACGACAATGTTCTTTTACTTTAAAGAAAAATCTTCCTCAAAACAAACCACCAAGGATGTAAATAAGATTAAATAAAACACCTCAGCTGATGAGCTCTTTGTCCACTGAGCCATCAAAATCCACCTCTCAAATCCACACTAATTCCCATTAGAAGAATTAAGTTTATTTTTACCAAGACTGCTGCTTCACTCACAGGTGAAATAAATCCCATTCCAAAAACAGTCTCCACAAATCCAATAGAGTAGATTACTTTATCTGCTATTACTAAAGGATAAATTCTTTATTTGTTTTTGTGGCTTTTATGCACATTCAGCTGTCATAAAAGCAGTAACCCACCGGAGTAGAAGCATCATACAGCATTTAACATAAATCTCACAAAACACAAGCCCCCCTTTGCACTTTAATCATTTGCTAACAGTTACAATAAGATTGTATTAAAAATTTAAACTGCCCTACTTAATGCAATTTACCTTCAAAGGTCCATTTCCAGAGAATGAATTCGAATGATATAAATGTCGAACACTTGATCAGATTTATTGCACTGAAGAATATTTCTCTTGATACAGATCTGACGAGTGAAGGCTAATGGCTTTAGTTTTATTACTTTTTAAGCACTTAATGGGAAAATTTAGACATTTTCACAAGACTAAGCTCCAGCAAGAATGGTACATTTACAGAATGACAGCACAGAAGAAAGCTGCGCAATCTCTTTAGAGATGGCTGGTTCAACAGCGTTATTAATGGAGAGATTAATGTAAAGTATATATCCAGATAATCTGTCACACAACAGTTAGGCCTGAGTGTCTCTCTGCTAAACAGGGACAGGGAAGATAAGCCAAAACTGCTGACTACAGGCAAGTTTCCATACTGGAATTGGGGCCAAAATGCACAATCTTAGGGGAAGACAACTGAAGTCACACTGAGACTGTAAAATAAGAGCGAAGCAAAACTGCTATAGGTAGAAATTAGTCAGTTCCTACAGGTGATTAGGGGACACACAATAGTTCTCCAAGCACTAGTAAATTACCGAAAAAACCTACCAGCCTCCCACTTTTCCATACCAACCATTTTTTCTATAAACATGAAAAGTACTTGCAAAATAATACACAGCAATAGTTTTTTTTGTCCAAAAAGAATTTTTTTTTTTAAACTGAAAGACAGCTGGGAGTCTTCAGATTTCAATTAATGTCTAAGTACTTCTCCAATCAATCATCAAGTCGTATAAATTTCCTATATTTCTCATTAGTTACACTATTGCACAGCTTAAATCTAAACATACCTTTCCATAAGACTGTAAATTATGATGCATAAGACACAAGCAACTGTATCAGCCATCAGAAGAGGCATAAATGATGAGAGCAAGTGAATTGTATATATGCTAAACTGAAGCTGATTTACTCCTCACAGTATTTTTATACAAAAGTATCACCAACAGAAGCACTACTAACACACTACATCTCTTTGAGTTTGCATATATGACCTGAAACCAGTAATGACCTGTCTTTATTAATATTAACAAGATTTATGCACAAAATCCAATCTTCTATGGAAAAAATATTTCTTCAGCATCTGCCAATAATGCTCCTTCATTAGCTGCAGACAGGCAAAGGTTTTTCTTCAAGCTCTAAAGTTAAAATTGTTTTTGTGACTCTGAAAACCATCTTCAACCTTTCCAAAGGGCATGCACGTGGCCAGACACTCCAAAAGGTACCTAACACAGCAGTACCTTGTACACCGAGAAATCTTGAGGTCTATTATACTGAAACCAAAAAGAATAGGCATTTATACATTCATTAACAAAACTATTAGCTTTTTAGTCTTATACCAGCTTTATAATAATTACTCTTCTGAATTAAAGCTCTCCCAGGTGACTAACCTGAGCACACTCACACAGCATGTGAAGGACAACCAGGGGATCAGGCCCAGCCAGCATGGGTTCATGAAAGGCAGTTCCTGTCTGACCAACCTGATCTCCTTTTACAACCAGGTGACCCACCTGGTGGGTGAAGGAAAGGCTGTAGATGTTGTCTACTTGGGCTTTAGTAAGGCCTTTGACACAGTCTCCCACAGCATTCTGCTAGAGAAGCTGCCAGCCCATGGCTTAGACAGGTGTACTCTTCTCTGGATTAAAAACTGGCTGGATGGCCGAGGCCAGAGAGTTGTGGTGAATGGCATTAAATCCAGCCGGCGGCAGGTCTCAAGCGGTGTTCCTCAGGGCTCAGTTCTGGGGCCAGCCTTAATATCTTTATTGATGGTCTGGACGAGGGGATTGAGTGCACTCTCAGTAAGTTTGCAGATGACACCAAATTAAGCGGCAGTGTTGATCTGCTTGAGGGTAGGAAGGCTCTGCAGAGAGATCTGGACAGGCTGGATCAATGGGCTGAAGCCAACTGCATGAGGTTTAACAAGGCCAAGTGCCGGGTCCTGCACTTGGGTCACAACAACCCCAGGCAACGCTACAGGCTTGGGGAGGAGTGGCTGGAAAGCTGCCTGGCAGAAAAGGATCTGGGGGTCCTGGTGGACAGCCGGCTGAACATGAGCCAGCAGTGTGCCCAGGTAGCCAAGAAGGCCAACGGCATCTTGGCCTGTATCAAGAACAGTGTGGCCAGCAGGAGTAGGGAAGTGATCGTGCCCCTGTACTCAGCACTGGTGAGGCCGCAGCTTGAGTACTGTGTTCAGTTTGGGGCGCCACAGTATAGGAGGGACATCGAGGTGCTGGAGCGTGTCCAGAGAAGGGCAACAAAGCTGGTGAGGGGTCTGGAGAACATGTCTTATGAGGAGCAGCTGAAGGAATTAGGATTGTTTGGTCTGGAGAAGAGAAGGTTGAGGGGAGACCTTATGGCTCTCTACAACTACCTGAAAGGAGGTTGTAGTGAGACAGGAGCTGGTCTCCCAAGTAACCAGCAATAGGACAAGAGGAAATGGGTTCAAGTTGTGCCAGGGGAGGTTTAGGCTGGACATTAGGAAAAAATTTTTCACTGAAAGAGTTATCAAACATTAGAAGAGGCTGCCCAGGGAGGTGGTTGAGTCACCATCCCTAGATGTGTTTAAAAGTCGTGTAGATATGGCGCTTAGAGACAGGGTTTAGTGGCGGACCTGGTAGAGTAGGGTCAATGGTTGGACTAGATGATCTTGAACGTCTTTTCCAACCTAAATGATTCTATGAACCAGCACTCATGCTCCGAGTGAGGCATGGCTTTCTCTACAGTTGATACCAACCCCGCAAAGCCTGGCTGACAGCAGCACACTGCTTTACTTTCTTCCAAGGAAAGCAGAGGATCCCTTGACTGAGAACAAGTCCTAGATACTACTTTTAAAATCCAAGATAAATGACACTTGTTTCACAGACAAAAAGCACAAACAATTCACAAACAAATAGCAAATGTGTCACCACCACATGAAAACAAATTTCCATTTTCCTAACACATCTGTGCGGTACCCAGGGCCACAGCAGCACTCAGTGGCACCCTCACCCTCATCATGTATGGCTGGATCTCAATCCAAGGCTGTTAGGACAAAGATGACTGCCTTCCTTGGAAGAAGCTCTGCTGGAAATTAAGGCTTCAGTTGTGCATGTATGTGGAAGGCACAAAAGAAATTTAAAAAAGGAAACCTCCATTCAAGGGCTATAGGGAAACGGGAAGGGAAACGGGAAGGGAAACGGGAAGGGAAACGGGAAGGGAAACGGGAAGGGAAACGGGAAGGGAAACGGGAAGGGAAACGGGAAGGGAAACGGGAAGGGAAACGGGAAGGGAAACGGGAAGGGAAACGGGAAGGGAAACGGGAAGGGAAACGGGAAGGGAAACAAGAAAACCAAACAACAGCACACAGAGCCAAAGGACACAGCTCGGCTACTTCACATTAGTTACCAATTATTAGCAGACATGAAGTGAAGTCAGATGTGCTGTCAGGGTACCCATCAAGAAACCACTTCTCACACCCCCGCATCCCCCCTCCAAATCACAGACAGCAGGCAGTTGAAATGAGCAAGAAAGCTCTTCACCACACGTGAAGTTTTAATCACCTCTTCCTTACATATCCTCCACATTTTTAAATCCAATCCTGGTGGAGGCCAGCTTCTTGACATTTGCAGTCCTAAAGGACAGGTATCAGCAAGAAAAGGACAAGCCCGTTACATAAAGCAGTTGTCAACATCAAGGCAAGCAGTAACAGCCAAGGAAACATAGCACAGGTATTTTAACCCCAAAACTCTCAAAATGTTTTATTAGGGTGCACACAGGGAGCAACCAGCAAAGAAGTTTGCTGTAGAGTCCTCAATTTCCATAATCCCTTAATAAAACTAGTTGAGCCCCTGTGCCCAACAGTCAAACTTAATAATCAGCATAATATTTGTAACACAGTCCCACCCATCTGCCAACTATCCAGCTTACTACTTAAAACAAAATGGAGCATGCATTGCTAAAACAAGTCTACATGGATCACAGGAAAATTGTTACCTCTGAAAAGACAAAATAAATGGAATGCCAAAATATGTAAAGAGAGGCTATTCAAAAAGTAAGTTTATATTCTACAGACTTATCTCGTGTTGTACAGTACAACACTATGCTGTATTTTCAGTTTTCCATGAAATACTAACTAGATCCTACAATGGACATAGTCTGGCCATGCTGCTTTGGGTGTGCGTGCATATACAACTCAACTAAGGAAAAGAAACAAAAGAGCTTGATATAAGTGAACAATATTGATTTACAAGATGTACATTAAGGATTGCACTACCCCAAGAATCTAGACATCATTAAAGTAACCATATGAACAGGACAAGCTTCCCTATCTATCCTGTTCAAGGGATATTTTTATCCTTAGCAAAGGATCTGGGATGCCCAGATGCCAACAGCTATCTTAGCCCAATACTGCATCCAGCTAAGGTATATATCCCTTAACAAGCATCTCAAAACACCCCGACTTAGTGGGCCTGACCATCCATGAGCAGTCTTAATGACTGCCAGCAAATAAAATTACCTGTTAAGCAACTCACTGTTTAAGACTGGTCAAAATACACAAGCCAATCCCATCTTCTCTAAAAACTGAAATCAGTAACTTACAGATAAAATTCACTGTGTATTTACTGTTGACGAAAATCACATTACAAGATTGGTGCAAATGCTTTTTTTCTAAGTGGGAAGAGGCAAAAGTTCGACCTTTAATGGTCACAAGTTTCCTTCTGCAACACCAGGGACTTACTACTGCAAGCAACCTCATCAGATTACTTACCACTGCAAGCAACTTCAATTTTGAACTTAAGTTCTATCAATTAGTTTAAGGATTCTCTATAGAGAATGAGGAAAACACATGTATTTTAAACTTGGTAGCAGTGCTGGATGTTTTCCAGCATAGGAATTCAGAAGACTAATGCCAATACTTACTCTGTCTTACTACACACACCACCCCCATTCATTCATGGAGGCTTTTAAACCCTGAATGCACAAGTGCTAATCCCAGAGAAGCAAACAGTTTCAATAGGATTTGCATATGCATAAGGATTTGTTAAAAGAGAACGATTTGCAATGCATTTCAAAAATCGCTTTTGAAGAACAATCTATGCTAATAATAAACTTTGATGTTTAAAATGTGTTTATTACACAGCAGAGAACATTACAAAAGGATTATGTTTATTACACCAGTTCTAAATGTTTGATAGCTCAGACAAAAGCATCCCTTTATTACAAGAGGAGAAAGCGAGCTATTCTCTTTAATAAATGTTACTAAATACACTGCAAACACACCCAGGAACAGACAAAAGTATAGAAACTAAGAGATGTAATATCAGCATTTTGACAGTTTTTCGTTTCACAACTCAAATGAAAGAGCTTCAGTGTGCTGTATGCCAGAAATAACAAATACATAAAAGCAATAATTATTCATTGGAACCTCAAGGGATGGCAAGAAATACCGCGGCACAATGCACCAACAGAACAGTGCACGCCATGGCTCTTCCCAAGGTGAAGTCAAATTTTCTCACAAGAGTCCCCAGGCTTGGTACTGCCTCCTGCCTTTGTTCTGACAGCCTCTACTTTCTAATCTGAGCACAGGTTTTGTTTCCAGGCGTCCCAAAACACCCCGGTGATGCTCTGAGCAGGCTGGTGTTATTCTCACAGTTTCACAGCAAGGAGCAGGGGGCATTTTCCCTTGTGTCTGTCTGGAGACAAGACACCTTGCTTGTTAGCTCCTATTCTTTCATTCTGCAATGCTGAGCCAGCAAAGTCATTTTATGCCAAAAATTTTTAAGTTAAATCCACAAAAGACAGATAAAACCAATGACCAAGAGACAACATATTAGGGATAATTAAAGAAATCAAGCTTTAGACATTTCACACTGCCCTCTGTATTTGAGAACTTGGTGGACAAGCTGTACAGAACATGCTGTAATGCAGCCGATGAGGTGTTAACACATTTTAAGATTTGTCAATAAGAATTTAAGGAAAAAAAAAATCAGATTAAGCACAGCAGTAGGAAGAGCAACGAAGACCTGCTAGCAAAGCAGACTATCCCCCAAAATGCAGCAAATAACCCACAGTTCCCACAGTTTAGACAGGCCTCTTAGAAGTAAAACAGATGCAAGTAAGAAAAGGGTTCTCGCTGTAATAAAGAAAACGTAAACCGGCACTTTAAAAGCTCATGCTCTGCTGAAGCCCTTTTTGGCCCTTATGTAACCTTGCGGTCAGCCCCACACCCTCCATTACAGCATCATTAGCAACCGCAAAAGCAGGGCTGAAGAATCATCTTGCTAACAGATATTACTAAGCAGTTGTTTTTTGGTTTTTTGGTTTGTTTTGGGGTTTGTTTTTTTTAATCCTCGCATTTGGCTACATCCCCAGCAACTGAACCCTGTTAGCAGCCATGCTGTTATCATGTTACTCACTATGCTATCAGTTTGCTGGTCAGGTCACTTGCCTCAAAAAGAATCACGGAAATTGTCACTGCTCTTTTCAGCTGCTGTCACCACCTCCGCCAGGAACTGCAGCATGACAAAATTTAGCAAAGAGATGTTTTTCCATAATTCAACCTCCATCAAGCTGTCAGAATATCTGACTTATTTCTATTCTCTTTTTCCTTTTTTCTCTGTTGAGAATAAGGTTCTGTAAGATACAAGACAATTTAGGAGCAGCATTATTTTCCCAAGGTACTCAACGCAACAGCAACACCAATGCGTAACGCAGACTGTAAAATGACAGAGCAGGAATAGATTAGAAATTAAAGTCGAAGCACAAAAAATTGAAAGCGTGTTTCTGCATGATATTAAATAATGCCATGTATTCAGAGAGGCTTATATCTACAATACCCTGCATTTTAAAAAAAGCAGTACTCGCTCGCTATAGATTGGAAATAATACTTGATGCTTAACAAAAGAATGAGAGCAGATACTGTCATCTTTTCAGATATGCTTATCAAACTGAACACAATCTCCATCTCTGAAGAAAAAACAACCACATTCCTTCAGATTAATGCTTATATGCACATCAGCACACAGAACTAAATTTTAATCTATGGCTACAATACAGACATTACTGACACATACATGTTCAATAGTAATTTTTAATATTTGATGGAGGACAAATTAATCTGTATGGTGGGACAATAACAAAAATCACGTTTTATTTGTGGTACCAAATGCATAAGCAGGTGAGGCAGAATACTTCCAGAAATAAAATCTCCAAGTTTACAACACCAGCTGCAGGAAAGGCAGAGGTTTAAAAAAAATAAGGAATTTCCAAACCTTCTCCCTCTTCCAGAATTTTTTTCACTGCAGTTTTTGGTGTAAATGGAAAACAATTCCCAATTGCTTGCGAGACACTCCACAAATGTGCTCGTAACATTTTATCTCCGAAACACAGTTTACACAATCCTTTAGAAGGCGCTCCTTGTGCCTCTCCCCCTCAAGGTCTACCACCAATAAAAAGCAACTGACCACCAAACAACTACGATGCTTCCTGCCCCAGGATTTTTCTTCAAGTTTGCGTTAAGGGATACAAACCTCCTGGACCAATTCTGAATCTTCAGTACTGGAAATCTTATTCTTTCACATTCTGATAAAACATATCAACATTCTTGTTTCCATTTAGTGAAGAATTTGCATATGAACTAGGTCTTTCACTTATTGTACTCTTCAGAAAATAGTGCTGCTGTTACCTACTCCATAACATCAGTAGCTCTGCATCATCATCGTCTTCTAGGTTTCAAGTAACATGCCTTGCTGCATACGCTTGAAATTAAGACTTAAAGGAAGTGCCATAAAACTAACACTATAAAATTTACAAGTCACATGAAAATTTCTGCAGAGATTACTACTTTCTACAAGTAACCTAGTGAGTGACACACTTACCATAGATAAAACTAAACCTCCCTGCAACTTCTACTAGCAATACATCATTCAACTCCTCTGTACAAATTACAGCACTTCTTAAATGCCACACCCTGGACTGTACCTCCTCATCCCACCATTTAATTCCAAGAACGAGAAAAACAGATGCAGACAGGTTAATCCAGGTGCAGATTTGAAGAAAACTGGTGGAGCATTACAAGTCTCAAAGTCCCAGATGCCTGCACAGTCCCTGAAATTTTTTATGAAAAATGGCAACCAGGCAAAGGACATGAGAGTCCCAACAAACAGCATGGCTGTAACATCAAACAACTACCAAGCATGACAGAAACAGCATAAAAAAAGAGACCTTATAAGTCTCCAGGGACATCAGAAAAAATATCTTGAACCGTAATGTGTAAGAAGTGTGAATTTCAGTTAATCAGAAAACATAAATCCAAGGAAAAAGGGGCTCTAGTACAGTTGTGACACTGCTTGCACAAATACCTGTCATTTTCCAGGCTGGTCCTGCTGATGCTGCCTGCTCCCCAGGATGAAGACTTCTTCACACTCTTGCCGTTTCTCCAGGAAGTGTTCAATTCATAGAACTCATTTTGAAACTTTTTATATGGTATTGACTTCAGATATTGAATAATTTCTTCCTACCACTACTGTGGGACTCTCTCATAACAATGTAAAGTCTGACATATGGCATCAGAAATGGTGGAGAACATACCATTTAAGGGTACGGGTCTGAAAGATTAAATGGAGATCAGTATGTCCGGAGAGATATTCCGCACAGACATAAAAGGAGCCACTACAAAACCACCAATGAAGCTGAATTCTTGTTTCCAGAACTGCACGAACTAAATCATCTTATTTACTAATGGTGTGTAAGAGTTATGGGCAGGTAGGAGCAAAGGCAAAGTTTCATACTAAAATAATATCAAGTTTAGAATAAAACATATGCAGAAACAGACTTTGCAAGACAAACTGTATCAGATTTGTGTATTTATATATTTTTTCTACCGACCTGTTACTAAATTCTTTGAATTTTCTTATTCAGTTATACAAAGCTCAGAAGAAAATTCTCTAAAGACTGTTTATAAAATATATTAACACCTATTTAAAGTTTGCTATGTCTTCCCCAAGCAATAGAAAATAGGAAAAGAAAGAATACCACATGGAGGTATTCAAATAAAGCATTTACCCAAGTAGAGAATTACCGCTTCTGTGCTCGGCTATGGCATGTTCCTGGGGAAATGGACAGCAAAGCAAAGAGGCACATCCTCCAGGCAAGTGAAAAGTCTTGGAAGGGGCTGTTCTACTGCATTTGGACCTAAAGCCCTACTGCCATGAAAGGGTATGGGTTGTTATGGTTGATTTGTTGATTATTTTTTTGTTCGTTTAGGTTTTTGGGGTTTGTTGGTTTGTTTTTTAATCGGGAAGTACACAAGGCATTTAAAAAAAAGAAAACACTTCTCCCACGTACAATGAAGAAAAATTGAAATTTGGAAACCTTTGTTGAACACTAACAGTTTAAATGTCACTGATGTTCAAATTAAGAGCAATAACTCAAGTCTAGAAATACTGCCCATCAGTGTCAGGAACGAAGCCGGTGACAACACGAGGCCTCAGCTGACAAGTTCATTCCTCAAATCCAGTGTGCTGTCCACGCAGGGAGGTAAAATCCGAGTCTCTCACCCCTTCAGATAACCTCTGCTCCCCAGGAAATCCAGGGCATCGAGTCAGCGCACACAGCCAGGCTGTCGGCGAGTCCCTCTGGCCAGCTAACGAGCGGCACTAACAAATTACGAAGCTAATTGTCCCAAGTTCTCAGCCTGGAGGACGCCGGTCCGCCACTCGGGCGCTCCGGCACGGGCCTTTCACCGCAGGAAAGGGGATGGCGGTGGGCAGAAGTAGTCGGGGAAAGCTTTCACGTCTGCGGCGAGCAGGGAGGCGAGGGCGGCCGGGCGGGTTCCACAGCCCGGGGCGGGGCGGCCGGGCAGGGGCTGCCCCCGCCCCCCCGGCCGCGGCTCCGGCGCCCCCTGGCGGCCGCAGGGAAAGGCCGGGACGCAGGCACCGCCCCCGGCATCCGGCTACAGCCGCCGGTGTCACCCGTGCTTCATTTACATTGAAATGTTACATTAAAGCGTTAATTTTATCTTCATTTACATACCAATTGGTGCTGAAAGTGAACGGGGTCGGAGAATTTGTTGCTCCAGGTTAAGCCGTAGTACTAAGGACAAAAATTACATCCTTTTTATTCCTCCTTCTTAAAAGACTAAGGAAAATACAAATATCTAGGCCTAACAACCAAAAACACGTTTCCCAGTATTGCTACAGCACGGAGGAGCGTGTGAAAGTTTCACCATGCTAATCCAGTCCATCTTTGACTGGCCTAAGTAATGAGTAATCAGAGCAGCATGTCATTCCGGACACCGTGCCGCAGCCCTGAGCGCTCTCCAGAAGGCTATCCCTGTGCCTTACTGAAATACAAGGAATTCCAGGAGCCAGCGGACCTGCTCCCCAGCTCTGTACCGACTCAGGTCCCCATTGCCCCAGCCTCCCACTCCCCAAAAGAAGCAGCCTTCTGGCTATATCTAGTGCAAAAGTGAATATTGCCTTTTCCTGAAATAGCTGTCAGCAGAATAGGACTGAGACTTTATTTACTTCCCATTAGACTGATTAACATTTCCTAATGAAAATACATCTACAAAAGCTGACTTGATAATAGTGATAGCAAGTGACAGCCTTTCCCCGCTATCCGCCTGTACACGGATTAATTTGTCATCTTCCATCCCTTAATGGAGAATTTTTACTTCAAGGTACCCCTTTTAGACAGAGTTGTTCAACACAACATTAGAAATATTATTTGGAAATAAAATATTTCTGGTAAATGTTTGCACAGAACAGACAATAATAAAAGATTAGTTCAATTTGCAAATAAAACATCCACAAACAACAGCACACTAGCGGAGCTAAGGTTCCAAATTGTGAGGCAGCAATGGCCTCTGACATTATATACCTAGAACTCCTGCCTCAGTGTTCACAGGTTTATTGCTATTTTGGGCATTCTTATTTCAAAATTTGTGTTACAGGCATCCATACAAGGTAAAACCTCCCAAATCTGTGTTTGACGACTCATGTAACAGACACATATATCCTACTGCTTGCTCAACAGAATAGGGTATTTTGAGCCTTCACCTTCTCCCTTGTTTAGGATGCATGCCAAAGTACTAAAAACCAAACCTGAACTCCAAATAAACCCCAACCCTAACCAATATATTTTTCTTAAGACAGACATGACAGCAACAATGCCATCCATGCCATCCGAGACAAGTTGCGTCAAAAATCTTCCACCAAGTGCATCTTCACAGGATGCGCTTTGTCTGATAGTACCTTAACAGGAAGGCTCTAAACCTTGACATTGCAGAAATCCCTTCCAAACAGGGTTCATCAGAACATATACAGACACACGTACGTATATATACACAGACACAAATACATGTGTGTATATATACAGACAAAAATACGTGTGTATATATACAGATACAAAAGAAATACAGTTCTACATATTCCTACTAACTACACCAGTGGGTGAGACTGCAAGCACTTAAGACTGAAAATGAAGAAATTTTCAAGTTCTAATACTAACATGACTAACCAGTAGGTTTTCATCATTGTGCCTTATACATAGAGAGTTAGAGTAGTAACCACAGCAATATAAAGGATCTCCACACTGAAAGTTTATGTTGAAAGACGGAAATATCTTCTAATTTGATCACTAGCACATATACAACCGAAGTGAACTGCTAAGCTACAGTATCAGACTCAATTCTGAATGAAAATTAGATTCAAACCCTTTTGTTTCACATGCAGTGATGCAAGCTATATTGATGGTAAAATTTTGTCCTCTAAATATTTGAACATTTGCTTCTCCTCTGCAACGTCAGAAAATTGCATAGCACACAGTTAAATGGGTCAAAGAAAATCTGAACATAAAGCAGGGAAAGATGTGCAATTATGAATACATCATGAACAAAAATAAAAGTAATTCTTATGCATTAATGGTACATCAAGCTAATTCAATAAGGCTAGAATCATTAAAAAGGCATCCTGGGGCAGTACACAGTCATTACAATACTGTGCTGACAAGAAATATTAAAATAATCATTTCCAGTGTCATTGATAAAATCTGTTCTGATAAGCGGGGGGGGGGTGTCTGTCTTAATTGGGAAATCTGAAGTAAAATGGATCTTATTAGCATTTTATCTTATTTTTAAAAACGTAATTCGCCTGTGAGACAACTCTCAATTCCAAATATCAAAAGCTAAAAAAGAATTTATTATCCTCCATTGTTGGGCACATTATTAAGCCAATCCCCTAGAACCTGGAAGTTTACTTTTTTTATTTCAGACTGAAATTCAGGGCCTGCTCGTGCAGCTCTGACTTCAAACAGCATCACAAATTAGACCCAAGAGGGAAAATGCTGAAGGTTAAAAACAGCCCTCTAAAATGTTCAAAATCCCACTTCATTTTAGAGTACAAACTTCTACACAAAACAGCTGATTGTCACATCACAGGATGCCTGAATACTTACCGCATTTAGGAAATTACAAGCTCTATCATACTACAAACTAAACAGTTTAATTTGTAATTTATTATTAGGGTATTGAAAAAGGAGTGATTCATCATATGCACATTCCAAAGGACTAAGAATAACCATCCTGACAACTACTGTTTACAAATTACAGTTTTCAGTTTCTTAAAGCATTAAAAACCAGTTATCTAAAAACAGATGTACATTAACTACAAATCAGCTTTCATAAATTTTCTCCACACAAAGTGAAATATCGTTGTAAAGCAGTCCGTATTACAAAATATGAACCTACGGACTTGATGATCTTAGAAGTCTTTTCCAGCCTAAATGATTCTATGATTCTATATTCTGTTACAATCAATAGTGAGCTTATCAACTGTAATGAAGCACTGTAAACAATGTATTTGGATTTAACTAAAGAAAGTAGCATTGTCATCATAACAATCATTCAAGTTAAATTATTGTACCACTCAACTGTGGGGAAAATAGGAAATGAGTTATAAAAGACAACCACTAACAGAGTTCAGTGGATGCTTGCAGGGGAAAAATTAGAGATTTCATTTCTAATGTGTGTGCAATGAAGGAGTAAAAGACACTTTAACGCCATTTCCAATTTCTTCCTCAGAAAGGTAGGTCTACATCACATCAAGACAGCAAGTGGAAAAAAGAAACTAGATTTTAGAAAAAGCTTGTAAAACAGCATCTTTTGTAACAAAACTAATAATTGGTATGTTAAAGAAAAGTCTGCTGTAACTTGGACTGGTAACAGGGGCTTGGACAATGGAAGTTTACAGACAGTTTCAGGTTTACCAACTCACTGGCAATTCAAAGTTCCTGAAAAACAGAAGGGGGAGAGGAAGAACAGGGTGCATTTGGACCATAAATTATGTATGTAAATCCTAGCTGATGCTAACCATTGCATAGTGTTTGACTTGACTAAAATAGGAGTGTGCAAAATGAGAGCACTGAAGTTCACATGACTAAACCAAGTGCAATCTCAGCTATTGCATCTGCTGCAATATCCACATTAAAAACAAACAAATAAACAAAAAAGAAAACCCCAAACAACAAACCACCCATAGCAATCAACATTAGTCTAAAAACTTAAAAGAAGCAAAGCATTCAAAGTTACAAGCCAGCGAAAGCTGCAGGACCTTGGTCAACATACCGAAATACCCCCACAGATATGCCAAAGCAAACACTTCGAGCACTTAAACACCAAGCATTACCCTACCCTGGAATCTAACAAATAGTGATTAAATCCTATACCTAAATCCCAAGAAGGGATACCCATCCAGCTGGGAGCAAAGTCTAAAAAGAATTTCAATGCACAAAAAGCAGTCGTCATAGGTATAGTAGCTCCATGTCTTTCATACAGCTACTAACTTGTCAACAACTATTTTTCCTCAGCTACACACAATAAAAATCTTGTCTTATCCATTCATCTATTAATGAAATGCAATAATTGATCTGTACCCCTTTCAAGTTTGCTGAAAAATGCAGTGAAATTCATGAAGGCTGCTGGCACTGACTCAAGGCTTCCTCAAAATAGTAAGAAATGCTTAAGATCATACTATGTACAGACCTCTACTTAGCCTGTTCCTCCTCCCCTCATCCCTTCTTTTCCTTATTTATTGATAATATTTACATCAAGAAGTGTTTTTTTCAAGTCAGACCAGGCTTTCTGATGTTGGATAATTGGCTCCCTTTATTCTGGAAAGGATCTGAACACAAAGAGAAGTTATTAACCGATGCTGTGTGCTGCTTGCTTTTGAGCAAACAGGGCTTCAAAGTCCATTGAGGTGGACCAAAGAGGCAGTCCCTCAAAAGGTTGTATTGCAGAATTCACTTAAATTCAAAAAAAACCCAACCCAACCAACAGCAGCAAAAAAACCCCACACCCAAAACCAAAGAAACAAAAAAAACCCCAACAAACCACCGCAACACAAAAACAAACCAAAAAATTAAACCATGGGTATGGGGCCCAAGTTATGCAACCAGGCAGACATCTGGCTCCCTTGTTGAAGAGGGGGCCTAATTCCTTTATTAGTATAAGATGAGAAAGAGCCGCTCCAGTTTAACAGCAGCTTCAGAAAAGATGCAATACTAAGCAGAAGCCAGCACAGTAACTGGCTGCACACAGTCAGACTCACAAAGCACTAAAGTGTTCTACAGTTGATGTGCCAGCCACGTCAAGTCACAAGCCATTTCAGGCAATTTTATGAAGTTACATCAGGTGTGGTTATATACATTTTATACTACATGTCTATCAACACACAAAGAACTTGGAACACATTTGCAGTGTGTGTGTAAAACTTGCGTACATTTCATCATGCTAGGTTTTATTTCCTATTGAATACAATTTCATAAAAGAAGTAACCTGTTTTTTGCTGAAAACGTAAAAAAGGAAAAGTAATTGTCATTAGTCAAAGGCTTTCACAGTATTAATGGTCATTAAAGCAATGGTGATACAGCCAGCAGCTACAGCGCTGGCTGGTGCCAAGTGACAGCCCTCCCCACCGTTCCACCTATCTCCCAGTGAGTCAGCTTGCTGATGTACATTACAGTACATCACATCCTTTTTCTAAAGGAAAGATAATTTAGAAGTTTTCTTCAAACTTCTGCACTTCTACCCCTTGCCTTTCAAACGTCTGCATATAGACTACATGAACCCTGCGAAGAAGCCACTCAAAAACATTAAGTCTACATTCAACCTGAACATCCTAGAGATGCACAAACCAAGCACCATTTAATCAAGCGCTCCCTACTAACAACTTGCGCTGTTTATTCACACCCCCTCACATAATGGGGTTAAGAAGTCGCTTTGTTTCCTGCTGAAATAAACAGCAAAAATTATCAGGAATTGGATTTAGTCCCAGACATGTCTGGCAACTGTAACACGTTTATACAGAAGCATTCTTAATCCTATTAGTTGTCAAATGTTAAATAGTTGGTTGACTGCCATGTAGGTAAAACAAAACCTTGATATTTCTTAAACACGTGATTTTTGTCAGTTCTTTCTACTTACTACTGAAATTTAGCAGAGACACAAATAAGCTTCCTGGAAGCTTAACAAGTTTATCACAGTAGATTTGTGCAAGACACTTCTCTCTCAAAAGGTCCCGGGGGTGGGGGTGGGAG
>VFFE01007090.1:1093670-1250344 GCA_008921705.1 Burhinus oedicnemus
GAAGTAGACTGTACAAAGATCCACAAACACCATGACTTGGAATATATAGTTAAAAATCTTACTATAGCTAGCATTCATAAAATAAATGTACTAACAAAAAAACCTAATGTTTCTTTCAAACTCATACTCAAAACAGAAAATCTAGGCAGTGGAAACTAATTTCTGCAACTCATTTAAGAAAAACAGTGACCAAAGCATAAAGATACAGCTTCAAATGCTTTTATCTGAAATCCTACCAATAGGATGGGTAAAAACACCCATATTTGGAATTACACCTAGCACAGTGCATGTCAGTATTTCCTATTTAAAAATTTGAATGTTCTGCTTTCTTTTTTCCATTTAAAAAATGGAATGTTTTGCTTGTTTCCCCCCATTTAAAAATTTGAATGTTTTGTCTTTCTTTTTTAAATATTAGCTTTTTTTGTACAAATCTGATACACACTGATGTGACACTGTCTCACATAACCACAGATGGCGCAGGTCTTTGCAATGAAAAGCTAGCAACAAAAAATCCCAGAACTAAGGAGCTCTGAGAAGTATTCCAACATAATTAAGAAGGTTTTTACATGCCGAAAAACTTCTGCAATGAAGAGTGGACACATTCAGCCACTGAACAACCATGATTAGAAGACAGGAAAGCCCCAAGACACCTGGCTAAATTTCCACTAGAGGGTGCACAAAGCCCATCTCATACAGCAAAGACAAGTAAGCATCACTTCTGCAGGCACAGTTCTTCCAAGGGATAACTGATCCAAAATAGTTACAGATGGTCAGAAACCACTTTTGTTATTCTTTTTTTTTTTTTTTTTTTGAGATGGCACACAACGATCCCAAATGCCTCCTACAAGGCAAACTAGAACATTGCTGCTAATGATGTTTTAAATCACCCTTAAGCAGCCAACTTCACTTCTAAACCTGTACACAAGACCATCAACTTCTAACACTCCATAAATGCCACATGCTACTTCTCTCATGATTACTCTATTCCTATCTATTTTCACAATTTATTCTGAATTTCTCAAGTGTGGAAGACAATTTTCAACTATTGCACAAATAGCCTCCCCACATCTCCATGAGCACTAAATAAAAACAAAGAAAATTTTGCTAAAATAAACCAAGCACCAAAGAAAACTGAAAAACAAATGAAGACTAAATCAAGTAGCTTAAGATACTTAAGACTAAGGGTGCTGGTAGGGAACACAACACCATGCACATGCCATGTTCAGCCTAATGAGCCCTCTAATTCACTTAAGACAGTATTACAAAATAAATCTCTGAAAACAAGCATTGTCTTTAACTAAACTTTAATGAATACTTGCACAACAGGCAAGTACCTGAGCTATCAAACATTGGTCATTTTTTAGAAAACCAGCTACAGCACTGTGTGATATGCTGGATGAAAAAAGTAATTTTACCGTCTTGGAAGACTCTCTCCACATTGAGTCCATAAGTAGCACAGGTTTCATAGTAAGTGCATCTCTTGAGATCATTTGATAACTTCCTCGCTCTGGCATCATCTATGACACGTGGATTACTGGAACTTATAGCATCTACAGCAACAGCAGGGGGGGAAAAAAAAACGTATTTAAATATAATTTGAAAACAACATCTCATAATTACCAGTACCATCCCAGTGAATTTAACCACAAACCATGAGACCTCCAGAATTTTTAGAAAACAGGAGTGCACATCACTCCAATTTTATACTTTGTTGCTAAAATCACCAGCACACTGATTGATTCTAAAAACCAGGAAGAAAACTAAAATGCTTTTTGTTTACCTTAAAAATATATTTAAGTCACTAACTGCAAAATATATGTAATCACAGGAAAGAACATGAGGTCTGATGTAAAAGATACTTAGAAAAACAAATGGCTGATGATTATAAACACGTCAAATGATTTTTAGGCCTGCTATAAATACCAGCAGTGGCATACAAGTAACCTTCATCTGTAGAGCATGAAGCACAAAACATGACATATTTGTCAGAACAAGAACATTTTCAGTAGAGAAATGGGATGGGGGGAGAAATGGTACCAGGTGTGACTGTAACACTCAGGGCAAGTGTAAGATTTACACAAGAGATGCTTTTCATAAAAAACAAACAAAAACAACAAAAAAATGGAACAAAAACCACATAGCCAACACTAAGACAGGGGCAGGATAAGAAATAACAAAGCTGTACAGGACTGCAATTATCATGTGACTAAAAGTCAGCTCTTCCCTCAGTTGTGCATGTGTGCTTTTTTTGGTCCTTCTCATTTTTTATGCTAGTTCTGTCAGTGTTTTGCTTAGGCATGGACAGCAAACAGCCAAAGTGTGCTAGCAAGGCTGGGCTGGAAATAAAGCACTCTGCTAAACCCTAGCCCTGAAACGGCAGCACACACTATGCCTCAGTCGAGGCAGACACTCACCAGCTTAACGTAAAACTGAAATTCTTCATATATTCACAGGTTGCACTGCTGACCTTTCAAGTCACAGTCAAGACTGGATCCAGGAAACTCATCATAAATAACTGTCTCAAACTTTGATTTAAATGCACCCATGAGACATTGTGTGAACATACTGTAAAAGCCAATAAAAATTATATTTTTCTAAACAAATAATAATACTTTGTACCTCTCTGGAAAAGCGACTTTTCATGCATGCTTTTTAACTCCAATTCCTAGAGTCTATCTGTTGGAGCTGAAAAAAACTTTACGTGGGGGGGAGGGGGGAAAATAATGTTAACCAATGAAGAAGTTTCTTCATTGCTACTCCATGATAGTGAAGAACTCTGCAAAGGTTATACAGTTTGACTATAAGTGATGACACTATGAACAAATCTTAAAAAGCAATTTTTTTTTTCCAGGAGCATCATAGTAATCTTTAGCTGTGACAAAAAGAATTTGTAAGGGGAGACAGCAGTACAACCCTGTTCTACAAAACTCTACAGCTACCACCTCACCACCACAACAGGCACTGATTTCAGCATTTAGAGCTGCTTGGAAAGTTTTCTTAAAAATCGGCTACTTTCCATGGTAGCAAGACTACCTTTGTCCTTTGGAAGAGCAGCATCACTTTAATGTGAGCTTGAAGTCAGTGACTACTGCAACGTTGTACTCGAGACTCAGTTCTGGGCGTGACATGACCACATCTCAACTGGTGTTATCACTACCTTCTCACTAGATCTATTTAATAAAACCAGAGCAGTTACTTGGAGCCCTAACGGAAGATTTTTTTTTTTTAATCAGCAGAGGGCGCTGAAAACATTTAACCAGAACAGAATTGATAAGCAATACCATGGCTTCAAAAAGTTTGGCTTCTGACATAAATTCATTACTACAGCCTGGCCCACCACCCACAGCAGAACAACAAGGCAGAGGAAGCATCAGGCAAGTGCTAACATTTTGGGAGAGACTTTATTTCACAGCTCATTTCAAGAATACCGGTCAAAACCCAACAAGCTGGTTGTCAAGCAGCTGTATTTCAAATATAATTTTAACAGGTATATTTATATATTTCATTTCACTGCGCTGTTTGACAATCAAGGTAGCCAAAAAGCTTTGTTTTCTTTTGACGCTTACTCCCAGAACTAGCAGTAGTCCCATCTTTAGTAACAGTTAAAAAAAACGCCTTTGCATCAGTGCTGCAACAGAAAATGAACTTTGAAAAACAAGTTCCTCTCTGGTAATAAGTAGAATGAGATGGAAAACCATACCCCAAGGTGTCAGAAGTGCAGAAAGGGAAGCACCTCAGGGAAACATTTAACCCTCTTCTTTTTCAACTCCAGTTTTAAGTTGACAGCATGGACCTTCAAAGGAGTTTATTTTCTGCTTTTTGGCTTCAGTTTCTGCTGTCCTAGGACTTTTTGTGTACCTACTTCCCTTTTTAATTTTTGTCATCTGTTTCCGCCTAAAGCCCAGCTGCAATTCCTCCTTCTGTGCTGCCCACACTTCCCCTGCCTTCACGCAGGAGCACTGGTGTGACAGCTGTGCAGGCAGGCAGGCAAAAGCAAATTGCTCTGACCACCAGACTGACAAAAGAATAGTCTGAGAAAGCAGTGAAAAGGTTCAACATCACCAAAAACAGAGGCACACACTAAAATGAAATATGACCAAAATCAAACCTACAAGAGCAACTCATGACACTTGTGTTGTGCCTCTAACACAGCGCAGTAACCTGACAATATACTGAAAGCAATGCTTCAGTATGAAGGCACTCACAAAAATGGCTGTACTATGCTTTCAGAACTGCAGCTCTGAAGTAAGAAGTCTGAAGTTCAGCACCTACACAAGAACTCATCATTTTTGGTAAGAATTATCACAGGAGGAACATCTACACGGCTAGGTGCAGAGCACCCTCAACTCTTGTGTGTCTACTCCATGCAGCAAACCAACCACAGTATTGGAAACCGCTGAAACATGTGAGGCACTGGCAAAACACAGCAGGAAATATCCAAAAGACAGCTTGGATGCAAAAGAAACTGAAATACCACTGGTACCTTTCCTTTCCCTGTATTTCCCCACAGGATAGCTGCAGCTAGTTGCTGCTCCAGAAAGGGTTTTGAAAAAACAGAATTGTGAGGGATTGTTTCAGGAGGCTAAAAGCTACATTTCCATTTGGTTTAAAGAATGGTATAGCTGAGAGATTGCACAAGGGCACAGTTCAGTTCTGTTTCTCCACACAGTGTTGAAGGTTTTCAAACCCTGATCCATCTGTCTCCTAGGAATGCCAAGGTATTGATCAATTCTAGACTGCCAAGCTAAAGGAGACAAGTCTCACTTCAGAACGTCATTACACAACTGATTCACCTGCCTAAATTCAACATCAGCATCTCCCTGCTCATCAAGACCGCCACCATGACTGGCAAGCACTGAAAAAAAAATTTTTTTTTTTTAAACATTCTTCTAAATCATCATTGCATAAGTCCAACACTCCCTCTCCCAAGAGTACTGCATGGACATTTGTCTCCCATCTCAAACCAGTCCTTGCAATACCATAGCCCTGTAGTAAGCCAGTCGAAGAAGCCCAGATGGGAGACCACCACTCTGCTGATTAACTGCTAGTTTATCCACAAGCTCTCATCATCAGATGAGTGGCAGTGCTGATGCAAGAGAGGGAAAAGGACAGGACATGGCTTTGCCAGCTTGGAACAGTCACAGAAATACACTTGTAAATCCAGACTGCACTTACCCTGGGTTCCCACTAGTACCATTGGAATTTCACTCGTGTTACGATAGTTAGCCATACGGCTGTAATAGTGGTAAACGGTCTGGAAGCTAATTTCATCTTCCAAGCTGAAGACAAATATAACAGCATCCACCCACATGGCAAACTGCAGAATAAAAATGGAAAAGATATACTGTGAGAAAAGCAGTGAATAGGAAAAACAGAAACATTCTTACCTTACTCGGAGGGAAATACACATCAGAGAAACTTTATATTAGTGACAACAGCCAAGGCCTTAAAAGTGGCATATCATTACTAAAATAATCAATCAACATTTATCACTCTGCAAGTGATGGGGATCTGGGATACAGAAAGGTTTTTTCCCACGCTCACAGCTGCATCTCTTTTTCACTGGTATATGGTATTACAAGCCCAACTACTATCAGCGCACATTGGTTTTGATTCACAGCAAAAGAAAACATCACAGCCTCAGATTTCTGAATTTGTGAATCATAAATGAAAAAACACTTCTTTGGGCACCTACATGCCCTATTCAGCACGTTATTTCCCCACCCTGTGCTTTACACACATGCATGCTGCTGTTTCTGTTAATGCCAGGACAAGTATTACTGTTGTGCTTTTACAAGCATTACTGGTAATTTTCACATGTTGATCAATGTCCAAACCTATTAATTTCAGATTTACAATTCTTCACTATATAGACACCCTAACTGAGCAAACAGTACTGAATGTCTCATTCAGCTTTCAGTGTGAAAGCAAACTATTCTCTCTTGGCATCAGTAATTTGCTAAAACACATGCATATACACAGGCCAAGGCAAGGCACTGCTTAAGTGACCATGCAAGTGAAAAAGTTTTAGCTCACAAGTGGAGTAAGATTGTTCAAACACATTTAACATAACAGTAAATGTACACAGGACATCAAAAAAAGGCTGAAGTTAAGCTTACCTCACTGCCTTTATGTTTCCCTAAGTCACTCCATTCCTACCCAAATTTAGACCGAGTTTCAGCCATCAATATTCATACTTTTTAATTTATTACTACTACAATATGCCAGGTAGACTGGGTACATACTGAACGTTCAAAGAGCCGCAAGAAGGTTCATTTGGGAAACTTTTATACACATTTTGCTGAGTTTTACAAGACTAGCCTAGGTTTGTAAGCTCTTACTTCAGCCCCACCAACTCTTGCGGTTTTGCTTCTGCTCTTGCACTATTTAAACTGCTTCGATCAGTAGTTTGTAGATTCACACGATCTCAGCTTTTAGTAAGGCATCCCAATCTGGCATATGCAAAGGGAAGAAAAAAGAGCAGGCAGTATGAAGTTACGTACTGAAGTTGCTGAGCTCATTAAATTTTCCTTTTTCAAGAGGAGCTAGCAGTACTTCTTTGCTTATTTTTCATACAGCCCATTAGCTAATAATTTAATGTGCATATTTATGACTGTATTGTACTTGAAACCAAACACATCTCTTACGGTTACGACATAAAAATAGCCAAGAATGTTTTGAGGTTTTCAAGACAGTCAGGAGGACAATCATCTAGATGTTAAGGATAGGACTATCTACATACAGCATAGTTACTGCCAGAATAAGGTCAACTACCACACTATTAAATTTGAACTATTCAAACCAGAAGATCTCACAAAGAAACCAGAGACAGTGTCATTACTGTGGACTTAGTTTTGGGTCTTATTATAAAATGGTTGACTGGACTCAGCAGCAACATGCCAAGAATTCTTGCTTACAGCTACAACATGCTTAAAGCATCAGTTTGGAAGCTAAAAGTCTCTCTGAATTTTCTTAATGTTTCATCAGTGTGCAGCAGCAGCAGCCTTCTAATGAAGATTATTAAAAAAATCCAGAGGGTGGTTATTCAATGCAGTGTCCTCCAAACACAAAATATTTCCAGTAATTTCTTACTTCTCTTTTTATATTAAAGTTAGTTTAAGCTTCGTGGATTAAAAACCAAAGGAATTTTGGAAACCACGCAGAAGGTCTGGAAACCCAGGATGTCTTCTCCATACAATTGAGCAGAGAACAGCTTGAAATAAGGATAGCTCAGCTGTTGATATACAAATCCATTTTCAGACTTACTACTGTGATTGAGCAGATCTGTTTGTTCAAGATAAGTCCAAGCAAAACCAAACCATATAACAGAAGTTCTAAATTTAAGAAAAAAAAAAAAGCATGCAACAGCTCATTATAGCTCAGTTATGTTAATTGAGTTTTACAATAGGAGGCCACTCCATTCATAACAGATCACAGCAAGAGTACAATGAAACCTGGTGAGCAAAAGAAATGGTCAATATCCACAAACTTGTGACAAGTGGCAAGACTAAAGAAGTATCAGCTAGTACATCTCACCACCCTCTTTTCTATGAAACAAAGCTATTTTTTAATTATTTTCATCTCCAATCTTATGCTAGACAAGAGATCATAGATCCAGAAAGTGAGTCTTCAGGTGAGTTCACTTTCCCTCCCTTCCTGCCAAAAAAAGGGGACAGTGAACTGAGACCTGAGCTGCAGCCTTCTTTGCACTGAGGAAAAGACGACATCAGCTGGGGAACTCTCCCTGACCCCATGCTGCTGAGTGCCAGGAAGACTCCACTTCAGCTTGTTACTTACTGAAGTCGTAATTCTATCCCAACTATCCACAAAAATATACTGTGCTGTTGCAAAAAGCAGAACCTTTCTATATCATAAGCAAATAGTGCAAGGTAAACAATTTTCTTTTGAAAAATTCCATTTTCATTATTGAGTTATAAATATTCATGAATCCAGGAGTAAACTTTTTATTCCAGGAATAAACAAACTAGATTTTTAATATACATGCAACTTGAAATTATATCCAAAAAATCCTACAGTATTTTACATGCGAAACACATCTTCTGAAAGATGAAATAGCACTAACACCTTAAACCTTTCCATACTTATTTGCTGAAGACCAACTCTCAGCAACAATAGTAATTAAAACCCCCAAATTTACCTAGCATAGATCTAAAGCAAAATACTGGGTCTGTTCATTAGTTCGCAGTTAGTTCAAAAGAACCCTGCAAAACCAATTCTTCAGATACAAAAATATTTAGGTTGCTGTGTGTACCTTTAGAACTCCAGTATTTATGTTTTTATATGAATGAATGCTCTCTAAGCATTGGGGCCTGGAAATTATTCACAGCCTAAAACAGAGCACTTCTTTTAGGCTCATGCCTCACATGGCTGCAGATGTGTCAGTGACACTAATTTTTTGTTTTTATTTTAACTTCCTTCCAGGATGTCTCTCATGGTCTCCGTTTCCTCCACCTCCTTTCTCTTCTCCTTTGTCCGGGCACCTTCCCCCATACTCTAATCCTCCTGCAGCTAATGAGCAATAGTGGAGCATTGAAACACAAGCTGCTGCTGCTGGCACAGCTCCCGTTCAGCTGTTTGGCGACAGCACAGCTCCTGCTGCTAGACTCTTTTTTTTTTTTTTTTTTTTGAAGCTGATCCACCACTGAACAGCCGAGGCAAGGCAAGGCCAGCGGTAGCAGACACACTTGAGACAACCCCTAGTGCCCAGGTAAGAAGAGGTAGCAGGGAGACAAGGCGGATGCCTGAAGGCAAGAACTCTGCCCGCAGACAGGCTGGCAGAATCTGTGGTGATTTAAGCATCCCCTAAGCAAATGCTTCACTTCACATCACTCAAAATAGAGTAACAGAGTTAAGCACACAAAACCACAAGTGTCTTCTCAAAGGCAAATCCCAATGAGTCACCTTCTATGAGACAAGGAGGTAACACACCGTATACAGAAGCCAAGTCAGAAATCTGAGAACTCAGTGGTGCTGAACTGGGACTTGCAAAGTTGAGTCTTAAATGGCACAGGGAGCAAAATAGGGAAGCAATAGGGAACGCAAAGATTTGTACACAAGTATGTGTGTCATTGTGCGTACATGTACTTTGCATTCTAACCATTTAGAGATTCACACTCAGAAGAAATGCAGCTTTGCCACCACTAGAAGCATATTGATTAGGCAATATGAGTTAACCATGTACCTACACAGTTTCACATCGTAATTGAAAACCCAAATATTTTCTAAACAGAATTTCTAAACAGAATTTTTAACCCGAGGGCGATGTATACATTTTCCCAGCAGAAAGATGAGAAGGACCCAGGAAAGAACAAAACAAAGCCAGTTCTCTTTAAGGAACGTTTTTTAAAATACAGGAAACTGGTGTTAGGCTCATAAAGCTCCATATATGCAATGCTCACCTGCGCCTCTGGAGGGCCCCCTTCATCTCTAATCAGCAGCAGATAGCTTTGTCCATCAACTACTATCTCTTTCTTGAATCTCCCACCTGTCACACAAAGTAACTCATTACAGAACAGAAAAGGCAAAAGATACAATAGAAAAAGGCTTCGCTTGTGGAAAAAAGGTGTCCTTAAGATCTTTCGCAAATGAACGACTGTGAATATAAGTTAGGTTCATATGCATACAAATTACATAAGAAAGTTAAGTCACATACTTTAAAAATAAGGCTCGTGGAAAAAAGCCAACAATTGCATTACAAACACTAACTCCCATGTTAGGTGTACTTGTTTTTGATACATCTAGCTAAAAGACAGTCACCTTTGTTTTATATAATGGTGAGAAACATGTCTCTAAAAAAGGCAAACGTGTTGCATACAAGCAACATCATGTATTAGAACTAAAAGAAATTTCTTTTGTGAATTAGCATTTCCTCAAGAGAAGCCCAGTTCTTACAGCACACATGTAATGTTATGAAAATGATATTTCTATATTCACAAACCACAGTTAGGGGAAAATACTAGACACATGTTAGACAAAAAAACACTACAATGGTCGTACCTCTGTAGAGATGTACTAAACTAACAGAGAACCTTGTGCCACTTAGTAGCAGGATGAATTAAAGACCTGTTTGGGAGACCTAGATAAAAAAAGCAGAGTCACTATTCCTGACCCTATTATTTCAGGGAGATGTAGAATACTGAGTGCTTGGGAAGGCTAAAAAGCTGGCACTGAACCTAAGAAACCAAACCAGGGCATGCAGCTGCACTGTTACCTTCTCTCTCCACTGGCCTGATGAGGACTTCAAGCATGACCCAAGGGCTGAATTGGGATTGCTTTCCTTTGGGGTTAAGCATATTTTGGGCATCCTGCTGAGTCTCATCACGGACTTCAGATAATGACAAATCCCATTTAGGGTTTCTGGTGTGACCAAGCCTAAATCAGGATTAGCAAACTTGGCCTGCCTAAGTAGTTGGGTTGCATTTATGCTCCTCTCCCGGAAGCAAAAGCCACAAAGGCCCCAAGGCCTCCATGCTTCACATCATCCAACTGCCTCACATCTGAACTTAGCAGACTAAGACAAAATACATCTACTGACACACACTAAACTTCTGTCTTGACACCCCCCCCCCTTTTTTTTTTAAGATGGAATTATTTCCAATTTAAACCCTATTTCCCAACTATGCTTACTTCAAAACTTGGTATACTATCAAAATCAATGCATTTAAACACATGATAGGTGACTGAACAACTCTGACTTGTTCTCCAAACAAGGTATCTAAGCAACTAAGTCAGCACATTCGCACAAAAATTGCTAGCCTTAGGGAAACAACAAACAGGCTTAGGCCCACCATTCCCCCAGTCCAACCATTACAGCAGGCTGTAAATGAAGATCACTCAATAGTTCAGCTATGTGCAATATTTAAGCATGTTTAAACACATTTCATGTTTAATAGAAGACATAACAATAGGGGGTTTTGTGTTTTTTGTTATTATTTTTGTGTTGGCTTTTTGTTTGGTTGGTTTTTTTAAATTGTTTTCTTTATAAACCTACCGTATTATGAGCAGGTTAGCAGTACCAAACATGCAACAATTAAACCTGTCACATTTGTGGTTGTTTAATTACACAGAAGGATTAGAAGAGCTATGTATAGATTTTCATTATCTTGCTCACAAACTGGATTTCAATTTTGTCTTTGAAGATCAAGTGGCAGATAAATATATATCATTAATAATCTGAAAGGAATCAAAACCAAATGTACAACTTTGAAAGGAAACTAGCGTCAGCTCTCAGGAACTGAATTTCCGTTAAACAGACTATTATTTCTATATGTCATCAATTAATTGTATATATTTCATAATGAAGTGTTAAATAAGATTAATTACCTAATACACAGCCCTCCGGAGAGGCTCTTTAAAGCTGTAAGTAACAATGGAAATGCAGTATGTATGTGATCCAAGAGTGAAAGTTCTGTGTAATTGCCATTTCCTATTTCCTTTTTTTAAACACTGAAAGTTCACACAGCTAATTATAAAATACCATCAACTGAACACATTTAAGTGCCAACTCATTATTCCCTCTTGTCACTAGTATGCCTTTCAAGTCTCACTGTATCTTCAAACCATTCTCAGAGGCATAAAGAAGGTACAGACAAGGTGAAATAAAAAGCTTAAGTAGAGAATTGAAAAGAAAAATAAAATCCATGGATGTAGTATTAAAATGGACATACACAGATCATAAATGTGAGCACTACGAGATTTATTCTTGAGATCTACTTCATGGTCACTAAAGATTTTGTTTGTGGGAGCAGGTTTGAGAAGTGTACCATACTTAAGAAATACAGTAAAAAGTTATCCAACAGCTCTCTTCCTATATGAATCCACACTAAGTGACCAGCTTGTATACCTGTTCCTTGCCTTCCCCAAAAACACTGTGCGTGGAGCTCAGGACAATGATAATGTATTTTTATTTCCAGTATTAAATTCAAATCTTGACATGCTGTGCCACTTCACAGTCTGTCATGCTGGAAGAGCAGTGCTGCAGTCAACAAGCATACAGTCAATTCAAATCTATGTAAGTGGCTTCTTTAACCTTAAAAGCTAGTCTGTTCACTATCTAAAATACGCACTAGTTCCTTGCACATCCTCATACATTCATTTATTTTTGTTTGGGTTTAGCTATTTCATGATAAATAACTAAAATCTAATAACTTCCCCAACCAAAATATTTAAAAGAAAGGCCTGTGTTCCCAATGTGTAGTAAGTATTTCAAATCAAACGTGAAGATCCAGAAATGTAACAGCAGACTCACGCTCATCCCCCAAAACGGAATTGTTTGATGCAAATTTGAGATCAAAGCAGTATGCATCCCTGTTAACTTACGTTTCTACACCATTAAAGAGCCCTTATCGTGAGCACATCTAACATTAAGTACTACAGAGGCAGAGACTGAAAAAACCTACCTCAATATCAAGAATTTATACAACCAAAAGTATAAACACGGAAGAATATACAGAGTTCTGCCAGCGTATGAAACCAAGGCTACCTAGTTTTCCTGCAGGTATCTGTGATCAGAAGATTAATGCAAACAATAGACTGATTATGCCTTTGACTTGATGAGCCCTGACATGACCCAACTCCAGGCTGGGTAAGTAAAAGCAGTGCAAGGGCAGTGATTTTGGGATGGTTCAGCTTGGACAGCACTGCAGTAGTAATATTAAAAAAAATAAAAAAAAATAAAAAAATACATCTTTGGAGTTTGTAAAGCATCACAGGGCCATCAGGGAAAAAGGAATTCGACACATCAGCCAATTTGAATATTGAACTACCACGACCTGTCAAAGAAGTCAAGCAGTCTCCCATGGCTACAAAAAACCACTGTATTTTTCTGAATATCTGTATATATATGACGGAGCCCCAAAATACTATCTCAAGTGATGACACCAAAAACAAAGAAATTACCTTCTTAATTTAAAGAATGAACTTAAAAAAAAATGACAGCACTAGTCCCAAGGGAGGTAGCTAGCTTTGTTCTAGTCCCATCAGTATTATGACACATGCAGCTTTTTAATGAGGGAATTTCTCAACCTCCCATATATACCTGCCAAAGGAGGTCATTGAAAGAGAAAGACTGGCAGCCTGGACCACACCTCTGAAGGATGGAGTGATCGCTCCTGCTATGTTCTAACAGGCACGTCAAAGCACAAAGATGCTAGAGTGCAAGGTATGCGGTCAACAGCTGAACTTCTTTTACTTGCAGCCCCAATCCCATCTTTAAAGCCATATAAAAGACATGCCAGTGAATACCTAAATAACTCTCTACAGCCAGACAGATGGAGCTGGAAACTGTTTTCATGAAATATCACAGCAAATTTATAAAAACAAATCATTGAAACTATGTGGAAGCTTTAATTTGGAAGGACTTTAGTATGTGCTTTATTTATTTTCTCTGAAACACTGCATTATTCCCAGTTTTCCAGGGCAAGATCATCATCATTTCACACAGATTCCTTTTCAGACATGTATAGAATCCTGCCTAAGAAGGCAAATACTACTCCAGTGTATGAACCACACATGATACCCACCAAAAGACAGTGGTGCTTTTGATGCAACCCATAAAACCACCCAGTCTCTTTATGTGCATTAGGCCAGATTCCTACTATAAAATGCCTCAGATAAAAATACAGCTTTGATCAATTATAAAGCCAAATAAATTCTGTCCATCAGCAATTTACAATCATGGCTAAAGACCCAGTACAAGTCAGAATACCAGGCTGAGAGAAACAACAAAAGATTCCTAATCTCGTTTCTATGCACATCATTCCACAAACATTAGTGCTTTGAATCAACAGTACTAAGAAACTGTCCTTCAGTAAAAATTGATACTAATTTTAAATACTGCATATATTTGTAATCAAAGATGCTCTATACTGTGAAAGCTTTATGTTAGATGGGGAATTCCATGGATAAAGGTTTTCATCTGACTATGAAAGCCTGGCCGCTTCTTCCTCTAGCTGATAGCTGTTTCACTGCATAATTGCTCACCGAAGCGACTGCTGATTTTCATACTGTATCCCCAGGCTCGATTGCATTCGCCAGGCTCTTTATTCAAGCAAATTGCCACGGGGATGAAGTTATTTGGCCATACAAGATAAATCTGGGGGGCTGGCCACATGACAAACCCATGCAGCAACTGAATGTCTACCAAAATCATGGGGGCAGGGCAGGCACGAAAGGAGAGACAGAAGGTAAGACTGAAGCAGCCCGTGAAAGCCTGTATTTTATATTCCCAATGGCATGTGAATTTTGACAGCAGTGGTCAGTTGTCTTATACATGCAGATTCTCTTCTTTTTTTCCAAAGGATAGAAAAGATAGTGCCAAGAATCTGGCTCCTCTTCAGGGAAACACATTAAGAAGTAATTTATTCCCTCCATTCATACATAACATCATTTCAGGACCAAATATATGAAAATTGTTGGTTAAGCTCAGAAGAAAAGAAATGCTTGCAAGGTCTTCTGCTACTAAGAAGCAGCACTAAAGAATGACAACTGCAACAGCCCAGTCAACCAGTGCCAGTGTTGCAGTTCATCATTACCCCAAATTTTTATTTAAACTACTTAAAAAACATTTTTCTCAACATTTCCCAAGAAAACATATTATTACACAAGAAGTGTTAAAACTAAATTTTCACCAAATCAAGTTGTGCTCAGTGCCTGATGTCAATTCATATTGGTATTAGCAGCAGAGAAGCTATCAGAAACTATCATTCAGCCACATGTAAAGTTTGCTCTGGGGTATTTCCTTAATGCAAATATTGTGCTAAACAATAGTTCAGAAACTAAATGTGGTTGAGCTGGGTTGAGCATATAACCACAGAATTGCAAAGATTGGAGAACCATCGCTCTCACACAAGACTACAGCCGCAAGCAGGTAACTGCACTACCTTCCCAACAAAGTACTTGGGTAAAAAACCCCCAAACCAACAAGCAACCTAGACTGAGCCTTTCAAAACTCACAATCTGCTTCTCTCAACAGGTTTATGATATATCTTAGGAAATACATGGATCAAATCGTGGGCTAGAATATTAGAGTTCTCCTTGAAGTATCAAGCCATACCCAATTAAAGCAAGGTACACCCACGAGCACCATGTATGATGTAATATTATTACATCATATAGATACTCTTACCATTACATAAAAACTGGCAAGGAAGCACTAATATATGATCTTGTAATTCCATGAAATAAGATTTAGAGGCCTTTACTGCTGGAATTTTAGTAGCAGCTGCAATGGCATTCAACAACTTAATTCTGAGATACATTCATTGACATCATTGCAGTGCTTCTACAGAAGGCCAGATCTGATAGGTCCATAAAAGGTGGTAGCTATTTCAACAGAGATCAACTGAATTTTAAGTTTTTAAGCATTCAGGAAAATACAGCTTACAATTCAAAAAAGTATTAACTACTCAAGTTGCATAGAATCAGAGACCATAATTAATTTTGAGATAGAAAACGGGGTGGGGGGTGTGTGTGTTTCATCTTGAGGACATATCAAGGCAGTGATGCTGAACGACATTTCTGCAAAGGTACTGGTCTCATTTCCAAGTGATACAAAATCGTTTAACAAAGAGTAGAGCAGTCTTGAACAGCCTGACTGAGACTGCAAATTAAGCAAATAAGGAGCAGCCATCTAAGAGGGGGACATGCTGCTGCAACCCACTCTTAGCTCTACACCAGCCAACTAGAAAGAAATATGTAGCAGTTGCTTCCATTAACTTTAAGCAGTCAGTTGCCAGCATCTAAAGAAAACAAAAAATTGTGGCGCTTCACAGACCAGTCTGGAAAGAGCATTTATTTGAGCCAACCACATGTTATTACACACCAATGCAGTTATTAGACATTTGGGTGCAGGGAAGGAATACTTCCACAGCAGATACTCTCTCTGTTAAAAGAACTGGGCAAAAGGAAAAGCAGAAGCCAGAAGTACAGTAAACAAGCTGAGATTCTCATCCAATATAATATTTCAGACAGAAAGAGAAAAAAATTATGGAGTAACCACCAAGACAAATGAGTAAAAAAAGAGCCAGCCTCCGAGCAATTATTTCTTCACTACACAGAGACAGGACTTGAAGAGTAGTGCATGTTGTATTTTCACTATAAAGCTTTTCACAGTCAGTGGAATACTGCTTGTAAGCCCATTAGAGAAGCCCAGTCCTGATAAAATTACCATAATGTGAGTGCAGAAGTAGAGGTAAGACACACTTGGTACTCATCAAATGATTCATCTTTAAAAAGGTATGATATCAATGCAAGTTTCTGCAGGAGCTTCAAGCCTCATGTATTTCATTAATAACCTGGAAGAGGGAAGTAACAGGCTATTTAATTTCCAGATAATGAAGCAGGAGGGATGGCAATTATATTAGAAAATTTGATTATACTTCAACATGACCATAACAAGTTAGAAAAATAGAGTGGAAAAAAACAAAAGCAGCATCATAAGAACAAATGGAGAGTCTTCCACCTAAGCAGGGCCAACCAGCCGCAGAAATACAGGGTAGGATGGCAAACCACCGGCAGCACAGCTGAGCAGCTATGAACTCCTGTGGAGTGCAGACAAGCAGATAGCTCAACCCTAGCCCTCATGTCGCCAGCAGCTTACAAAGCCTCAGCCAGAACTCTCTGTATTACTCTGGGTAGTGCATTACACAGAAGATGAGGACTGAAAAGTGCTCATAAGCACTCGCAAAAAAAAAAAATCTGCCCAGAAAACACACATTAAGAAAATTAAGCCTATGAATTGTGGTTATTGAAGAGAACAGACTAGAAAGAGACAAGAGGTGAGGGTTCTTACTAAGAAATAATCTGCTGATCCCATTTCAGGACAAGGGAAAGACAGTCACCATTTTTTCAGTTTCTATTTTACTATGATCCCAGGTAAACAGGCAAAAGTATCAAGTGGAAGTAGACATACAAAGCTCTACTCAAGAGGTACAAACCTTGGGATCTACAGTCCAGCAGCAAAGCTGATAAGCAGAATGGGATTCTGGAAAGCACATGCTGCCAAAGTGCATTTTAAAACAGCTTGCCCTCAGAGCGTGTAAAATCTTGTATGATTTCACTCTCCTGGCTGGAAGCATCCCTGTACCTGAGGGTACCCAATTTATCACATAATCAGTATCTGATTAGCTGTTTGACAAACTAGAGACTCGACTATTAAACTTGTCTGGTTTAGGGACTAGTACTTGATTTCCCTTTTCTGCAGAAGCCATAGAGGCAACACCTCTTTCTCAAAAACAGCTTAAAAAAATGTGGTTAGGTAACACTGAAGTGTATGACATAGCAGAAATAGTACCATAGTAACATGCAGACCTTAACATTTAGCATTACAGAAAAAAGTATTCATATTTAAAGCAGCACACTGATTTTTAGCACATACACCAGAATTACACTTGTTGCTTCACACTGGCCTGGAAAGAATCTATACCTGTCTCTCCTCCTAAGAAAGGCACAACACCAACCTATATATGATTTTTAAATACAATAAATAGGTTTGAGATTTTACTACTGTTCAAGGTCCTAGTGTAAATTTGCAAAATTCTGGAACATTTTCTGCAAAGTGATAAAGCACCCGTGCCCTGCATGTAAGCATTCATGTTGCCAAAATTACTCCGCAAACAAGACATTAGACACCCATCAATTCAACATGATGAAACACATTTTCATCTGACATCTACTGCACATAAATATACAAAAATTTTGACACTGAGCAAATAAAAGCTGAATACATTACATGTTGTCAGTATGCCCTTTTTCATAGTTCATTCACATAAGAAAATATTTCTGACAGTTTAAAGGGGAGGAAAATAACCATTAAGAATCTCCTCCTCCAATAGTCACCCAGATCCCTTGTATTCACCCCAACCTCCCAAGTGCCAGGAGCCTCCTGCAGCCACACTTAACATCGCAACACCTGCAGGACTTACATTGTACACTGACTCTTGCCATTACAATGTGAAAGTATTTTAAATTTCCTGCACTGCTGCTTCTGTTCCTTGTATTTAGCATTCTCTCCAGCACCACAATCTCTTCACTTAGCATAGCTTTATTTAAATTTCATCAGGGCACAACTATGAATGTCAGATGTTTGAGCTTAATCAGACAGTAAAACTCTTCATATGGAGATGCTCAAGTATTTTAAAAGTTATGCCTTAAGTATTAAAATGGAAGAGAAAAAAGGTATATGTACATTTATAGGGCTGTGACCAGTATCTGCTGCTTCCGAGCCCTGGTCAGCATAACTAATGCCATTTTATAAGGCAAATAGCCATACATAGTGCTGTCGCCAATCCACCAAGGACCTGTCTGACCCAAAAGCATCGGGTGACAAAGGCCTACAATTGGATTAATGGTTCAATTTCTACTAATAAGATAGGAAATCGGGCATGTATCATAGCTTTTTTTTATTACTTGCTTTTTTTACCTTTTTTTTGTTGTTTATTTTATGGACAGCAGGTGCAGTTGCTTACACACATCACACCCACTAATTGTATACACGCTACAAGTCTAATTTTAAAAAACTTATTTTTATCAAGACAGCTGGAGACAAAAACCAAACAGCAGCAAACAACTTCTCTGGGCAGGATGTGATACAACTTTAGTATACTCCTACCTCTTTCCATCACCTTTCAAGCTTAAAAGGTTTACACCCCAAAACACCACTTTCCAAACAAAGTTCCTCACAAAATTAGCCTGTAACTTAAAATACCATAGCTCTTTTTTACTGCAGTTCCTTAAAAATTGGCTTATCACATATTTCATCTTGCATACATACACTAATTCAGCCAAATATTCACACAGCTTCTACCTTTCAATCTAACATATAAATTATCTCCTGTCAACATCTGCTCAACATTTCTGTATGTAAGTTCAATATTACAAGCTTCCAACCAAATTTCAAAGATCTTAACATATCTGCTAACAAACCATAAACTGCAAAACCAAGATAAGCCAAAAAACTTAACTCCTATAAGCATAGATTTCAGGCTTTTTTTCCCTCCCCTTTCTCTTTTTTTTTTTTTTTAAATATCCCTTCACTTTTCATACTTAGTTTATAGCCGGCTTCTATAATATCTGTCCTTTCATTACAGTATTACATTACAAATAGTAGCCCTGAAGTTAAAATTGGACTCAGCTAGCTGTGATTATACTATAATCTGTCTGAACACGAACACCAAAAAAAAAAAATTAAAAAAAAAAATCACACAAATCTGCTAAGGAGACCCAGACAAAGCAACTGTTTTGTGTTTGGTTGGGGTTTTTTGGGGTTTTTTGTTTGTTTGTTTTTAATTACCTCCCAAAATATTCCTATTCAAATACGAGAACAGAAGGGTCATTACATAATAGTATAACATATATTAAGAGGTCGGAAAATATATTTTCCATCTGTATTCTGTATTTCACTCAACACTTTTCATATTAGTATTACTCAGAACCAAGGGGGAGTGGAAGGGAGAAAAAGAGAATAACAACAGTAAAGTAAGTAACTTTTTTCAGATGGATGTTACCTAATGCCAAGTGGCAGTCCTACAATTACACATGGAAAGTTTTAAAATTAGCAGCATTGAGGAAAACAGGTTGCCTATTTAAAAGTCTCATTCAGAAGGAAAGCCAGACCATGAGTCAGGAGCTAAGCTGATCCACTCTCTCCCCATCCCTTTTTCCTCCTTTCCCCCAACACGTAGTTGATGGAACAGGGGCAGCTCTGCACCTCCTGCAGAATTACCTGCCTTTGCAGCAGGGTGGTGAAGATGGAGTGCAGTCAATCACTTAGTCAAGCTCTAACCTTGCCATCCCACAAGGTGGAAGGCCCTTGGCATTCCTAAAATGGGTAGAAAAATCTAGTGACAGCCTGCTATAGCAGGAAATAAAATAAACAAATAAATAAATCTGTTGAGAATTAAACATACTGTGAATAACATCAGCTAACTACACTATTCCCTACTTTCTGATACAACTTCCCAAAACAACAGAAGATTAAATGGAAGGCACCCCCTCCCCCAAGAAGTAAAATACAAGCTGAAAAAAGAAACATGTTCAAAGAACATATTAAAATTTTGCTTTAAGATCAAGAGCTAAACATTGGGCTATGATTTAGAAATACATCCAGAAGTAATATTTGAAAAATAACGTGGAAGGCTTCCAGCAGCAACCACTCCAAACTGGCTTCTGACTCAACAGCAGCAGAAAGCAAAGAGCAATGGGAGATCTAAGAGTCACTTGTATCAGTATTAAGAGCCTAAAGTTGTAATAACAGCTATAAATCTGAATCACAGTTTTCACCTGGGATGCAACCTTCAGAGGACCCTGTTACAAGAAGGGCACAAATCCTACAGACATTATTCGTCAAAACCATTGAGTATCCAAGGTGCAACGTGTTAAAGACATCATCTCAAAGATCAGTCGACCCTAAAGGCACACAACTGAAAAGATAAGTCCCTTCTAAGAAACTGCTTTTTCAGCACCTTCTCCCCAGGAAAAGAGCAAATACTTAACTTCCTCCTTTAATTAACATAGTTCTTTATTTGTGCAACACTTTAAACAGTAGCCAACTTGAAGGCTAGAACAGAGAGGTTTTCAAAGAATTTGCTAAACCACACAGCTGGTCTCAGAGGGACAAGGAGAGGGAATGGCTGGAGAGGGGAGATTGCAGAATATATAAACACACTATTTTATGCTAAGCCTGAAAGGCTCCAAAAGCCCAAGAGAGCCAACTGCAGCAATACTTTAAAATGATCAAAAAAGACAAGTGTTATCTTATATCCGGATGTCAGCATGAAATGCCAAATACAAATAATCACCTGATAGTATTATAACGAAACAGAAGACAAAGAACTGAAGAGATAATTTTGAAACACGTGTCTAAAGTCATCATTGTCTCCTGCACACAACACAGTTTTAGTCTGTGTTTTTACAGACAAAAGAAGTACTCTGAGAGTTTCAGCTGCCCCACAAAGTGCTGCATAAAGCTTGTTAAACATTGCACCAAGGATTTGAATTTAACAGGAAAAAACTCCAGATTCCCTATGTTTTGTGGCCTGAGCACCCAAAATAGGACTCTAAGATTAATGTTGCTTTTTTGAACTCATATGTACTTGGAATGCTTGCAAAATCTCCCCATATAAGCTATGTGTAAACTTTTACACGTATGATGACGATTTTATGGAATTCCAAGAACTCATGACTGAAAAAGCATGCAAGTTTCTCTTTAGGAAAAGCATGTAAGTATGTATTCAGAGCACAAATTTCTCCACTCTTCATTTATCTTTCAGCCAGCTTGCTCACTGAGAACAGAACATACAGATTAGTCTGGGACACATCCTCTTTTTACTCATGAAAGATTAAATGTGGTTGTTTACTAAATATGGCCTCCAGGTTCCTACATATTTGAAAAAATTAACTAGATAAAAATAGTTAATGGCTTCCGTGAGGAGATTTGCAACCGTAGGAACCTATTTGTTCACAGAAGGAAGAATTACATTTTTACCCTGCACAGGAATCATGGAAAGAAGGGGACAAGAATCACTGTTACAGTGAATTATGCTGTAGCTCCCATGTTCTATTCAACCTGAAACACCAAACTGTGATCCCCATCTCACTATTAAATCTCCTAGCACTTGCAGGTACAAAGAATATCAAAATATGGTATTCCTTTCCTGTCCTGTTTGTCTGAACACTTAATTTAACATAATGCAAGTAAAGAAGAATTGCATTTTTCTTTTTTTTTTTTTTTTTTTTTTTTTTTTTTTTTTTTCCCCCCAGGAGAACAAACTCCATTCTTGGTTTCATCTCAAAGTCCAGCAACCAAAGCACTAGACCCTTCCATGAATGAAGCCAACTGGAAGGTTATTTACATTAATAGGTTACACCTGAACTTTTTGTATACATATTTTGTAAGAGTCTATGGGCAGACAAAAGTCTCGTGAGGGGATGCTGAACAAAAGCAGTTGAAATTTTAAAGTAGTCTTTCTCAATCCTCCTTGCATAATTACACTCTGGTGAAGTAACATGATATGGAAATAGTTCCTAGATAGAAATTGAAAAACATGGACATCCATCCCCCAATATGAAATTTCTACATGTAACAGGCTAGCAACTTACTGTCATGGTACTTTCATTACATTCCTCCTTCTTTAAAAGGGAAGGCTGAAGGTGACACTTTGTTTAGTATTTTAATAATAAATGTTAAGTTTATTCAAGTGATACACTGGTCATTGTAGGTACTGAAGAAAAAGGTTCCTCTGTGAAGGCTGCTATAGTATAAAATCATTTTTAGGTCAAGTTTGGAAGGAAAGTAAGTTATCACAGCTTTCTGGAAAACACATAAAGGCTTTATTCTATACCTCTTACTGGGGGAACGTATTTATTGTAGCCCTTAATACACAGGAGACCTCTAAGTGAAATTAAGCAGTACTTGAAATTTGATGCATCTCACCCTTCACGGACAGACTAAGGGTTCCACCGTGCTGGTACTCTGCTGAGCTTGTAGTTCACCTGGGATGCAGCAGAGGTAGCACCACAAAACCTAAGTGCTGAACAAACCACTGCACGCTACTCACACCACAGCGTAGTCACAGTCGCACTGTGCCAGCTGGAATCAAACACCCAATGCAATGGCTTTCAACCCTTTCTACCAATGAGAAAAAACTAAAATGGGCTCTAACTATAAAAAGAAAATGGGAGAGAAGAAACCAAAGGCAACTGAATAACTTTCTATCATATAAGCAATAAAAAAATCCATAGGTAAAAAAATTAGAATTAAAAAAGATACCTATTAGTGGCTGAAATAACTCTCTGTAAGAGCTTCCAACGCCTGTCTTTTATACTGTGTACTACAAGGGAAGTCTAAGCATTACCAACCTACAAAGCGAGGAATAGACAAGTATTGCAAAGATTCACATCCTACATTTTCACCTATATTATATCCATAAGTTCCTCCACACAGATATGTGAACTCTCCACCGACTGCAACAGCTACTTGCTGGCTCAAGTCAGGGCACTGGACTGCTTTTATGTTTTTGAGAGCACAAAAACATTTTAGTTTTCCAGGAAAAAAAGAAATCTTGAATATATCCCAATGTTTCATTATTAACCTACTTAAAACATTTGTGTCCCATTTTAATGCCAAAGTAGAGCAGATTGCCATTAGATAATCATCAATTCTCAGAAAACTAGCAGCAAAAAAGGTAATTTCCAGTTTCAGGAGAGAAGTTAGGCTTTAAGTTACTTTAAAGTCAGACTCATAAGCATACACTACACTGGAGACCTGCACCCTTAAAACTTTTTCAAAAATTACCAAAGATACAACCAAAACAGTTGCTATGCCTCCTGCACTAGCTTTCTCCCTTCAGTTGTACTGCTTTCTTCCTAACTCTCATTTCAACTATTCTGCATCTTCAAATTTAAGGGTATTTTGTTAACATGACCTCAGCTCCCCTTCCTGGTTTTCTTAAACCGAAGATACACTGGGCAGATTTAGCAGTCCATGTTCACATCAGTTGTCTGTTCTAGCATCTCACTTTGCTGTGGCAGTGGGGTGGGAGAGAAAAAACCCTCCTTTTTCTTCATCCCAGCTGAGACACCTTGGACCACAACTTACGTGCTTTTTTTATTAGGCTCACTGAAAAAAAATACTGAAATAATGACGACAAGAATTAGGGTATTTACAAACATATCAGAGATGTGCAAAAGCCTTGATGTCGTGTTTCATGCCTCTCTGGGTTTTTGGAAACAAAATCCCAAAGAGTAACAGAATACTCCTGACACTCATTATTCGTGTAAACTTCAATTCACCTTGGTCTGCAAAGTACTTGGTCTCAAATTCCATGCACACCACGTTACATTGTGTTCCTACAGGTAGAATTAAATTTTAGACAGGTGAAAAAAGATACGAGGTTGCACGCATCTTGCTTGTTCTTTCAGCTATGTAAAAAACCCAGCACACTGTTTAGTAGCAGTTTTTCTTCCCATCACTCGGAAGGTTCTTAGAAGATCACAAATCACTAAAATACCCTATTTCCCTGTTGTATCATTACAGAAAAAAATTGCAAGTCCCAGATGACCGAAATTCCCACTTGTTACAGGGCAATACATCACTTCTTTTCTTACATCAAAATACAACTGATTTCAAAATGTGTCACAGGAGCGCAGCTATGTGCATGTAAAATATGCAAAGGAAGAGCCTAGAAGTCAATTTTCTCCCCAAGACAAACTTATTCTATGAGGATAAAAAGCATTTCACGTTACAATCATACTAGAGACTAAAATTAATTCTGAAGAGAAACAGAAGTTGGACCAGACAATTACATAAAGCTGCTTTATGCTTTAACATTATACAATTCCTCCTCTTGGTGGGGAGGCCGATCAGGCAGCAAGAGAAATATCTTGTCTTAAAGAAAAGAGCTGAACGAAACATGAAACTATCTTTATATACTTAAGATTCATTTACGGGAATGCTGAAGCTACCTTAAAGGTCTACAGGAGCTCTGGCACTTGTCTAATTCAGGGCAGGTTTCATGGTAATTGCAGTAATTTAGAAGGCAAGAGATAGTAGAAATAGCAGTCCTTGGTCGTAATCACCATTTTCGCATGAAGTATGCATCCATCATTTTACCAATTAGATACTAATTATATGATGTCTGATAAATTTTGCTGTGAGTAAGCCATTCAAAGTCAATAAACTTTGGTTTCTCTTAAAGAGGCAAACAGCTGAGACCTTAATGCCTGGCATACATACTATTCTTTAACGAATCTTACAATCTGGCACTTTTAAAAGACCTCAAAAAAGGAAAATAGGAAGATCCACATGTGTCTCCAACATAAAGGCTTACACCTAGCCTTGATTTATCAAAAGCTATGTCCCCATGCAGAATGTAAAAAATCAAAAGTCCCACACCGCAATGCAACAGAACCATCTGCACTGCTGCTGTATATTCTACAGAATGGACTTATGCCTGGATGAGAAAGAAATAGAACACTAACAAATCGCTACTACAATGTTTACTAAGTGTAATTCATATGGGCTGAATTTCCTTTAATACTAATTTGATCAGGAATCTTGACCCTATCCCTTACCAAGTGAATTACAGCTCTTAATTATTGCATTTTTTCTACTGTTAATGAAATGCAATGGTGTCATTAGTGAGGCTTGTCAGCTACACTTATGTGCAAAGAAATGATTTGACACTGCTTTTGTCATCTAACCCTTTCAGGAAAAACAGTCTGAACATCACTAAAGCACTGCAAATACAAATCCTTGATGACAAAGAGGACAGACGGCAACACTCTCAAGAACACCATCTAAAATATTCATAGTTTAGGAGGAGAGGACTGTTAAACCTGCGAACAATCAATACATTTGAATCTTACAAAAAAAACCCAACAAAATATTTTCTGTTCATGAAATGAGGAAAGAGATCTGTAGCGATACTCATTTTTGCTGAAGACGTTTGTATTCAGTGGATCTACACGCTACAATTCTCGCTATCAGCATACAGAAGGAGCAGGCATAAATGTGACCCACACACAGTTTTGTTGCAATTATTATCCCATCAGTCCTAGCTACAAAGCAGCAAAAACATTTAAGGCAAGCTTACAACCTGGAAGACTTCACTGTTATTGCAATTTCACAAGAAAAAGCCTTGTCCATCCCTCCCTTTCCCTCTCCTCCCTTTTTAACTACAATTCAAGACTGTTAAAATGTCAAGCACTATGCTTAATAGCTTCCTTTGGTAAGAGTTAATTTGAAACAAATGTTATCATAGATGCATGAAGCTACAAACTATTGCTGAAAAGACAACTACAGCAGGAGACAAAAACAGTGAGATGTACTAAAGACTTGAAATCAAAAGGAAACAAATCAAAATGATACACAACAAGGGGAAAACACTATAGTACAGAAACTGCTGTCTGTCTCTTCAAAACAAGAGCTGCCATGAAGACAATGTATAGTTACCTGCATCCATATCTGCAAAGAATGGAACAGCCAGTAAGGAAAAGAAGGAACCAGAAATTCAGTGTCTCAGGGTTGGATTTAAAAGTTCATAAGATGAATTAAAAAAAAAAAAAAATCAAAAAAGTATTTAGTGTAAGATACACCTCTATAAGGTACTATGATATTTTTTATTTCAAGTTATAAACTTGGATTAATGTTAAACACTACATTTTCAGGTCTAAATTAATTTCATATGAAATAAGAACTTTTTTTAAAAAAAAGCTTTAAGACCAAAGATTTAATGTATTAAACAAGGAACAAGTTACATTTTTAATTTAGACTTGTGAAGTTTTTTATTCTCCCAACATCACAAACCAAAGGGCCTGATTCTGCAGAAATCCAGTGCTAAATACAGTAATTGCAGCTTTCAACAGCCAAACCGAAAGCAGCAGGACTACTGAGAGCAGTCAAGTCTTCTCAACACAGGAATAGAAGCTTCCCATATAGACACATACTGGATGCTGAAGTGTTTAAGGATGCTAAGCAGTTATGACAAAGGTACAATTATACTCATCATATACTTAGTCTGAAGAATGTTAAAGGAAAAATCTCCATGAACATTGAAATAGTAAATCAGATTCTTTACTGATTCATTTCTGCATGATTATAAATGAATAAAGATGTGGTTTGTGGAAAAAAAAAAAGTGAAATTTGCATATCCACATACCTTCAGGTGATTCCTCTTGGACGTATGTGCCAGTCAGATACCGGTGTACAAGTGCTGACTTGCCACTTGCTAGGTTACCCACAATCCCCTGGAAAAAAAAAAAGGAAAAAGTTACTTCAATTTATCTCCACAAAAAACAGTATATTCAAGCAAAATCTTAATGCAGAAATAACTTCTCTGCACTTGAGGAGAAAGCCCACACAATAAAAGCACTCTGAAATATACCAACAGATAAAGTATCTGCCAGAAAGTTAAGGCTACAGGATAGCATATACATGAAAAAACATAAAAAACAAAACCAGTTTAAGTTAGTGGCACTCCTTTATTCATTTCACCACTAATGCTCAGTGGGAACATCAGGCAATATATAGACTTCAGTGAAAAAGCCTGAAGCTCAGAGCAAGCTTGTCACTCCTTTACTTAGAAACAAAGACATCACTAAATTCTCATACTGAAAAATATCTCTGTAGGCTATCCACCACATGATTCACATTGACTCACTACTTAAGCACACACGTGATACAGCTACAGACAGATAGATTTCAGCATGGCAACTATGACTTTAAGTCCCTTACTTTACCAACAAGTTTACAACTCAAACCACCCATGCCCAAACATCTGACAATCAAATAGAAGTACTCAATCTTAAAGCACATGCGATTTTTCTGTTAATCTGGTTAGCTAGCATTCATTTTTAAAAACCCAGGCAGAAGTAGTACAACGCAGCCCAACACCAAAAAAGTTTTCTTCCCAGAGATGCTCAAATGCCAAAGACTGGAGATGTGGTTTTTTTGTTGCTTTAAAAGAGGTGCAAGGCAGAAGCCTGCCTGCATTACTCCCACAATACCAAACAAGCTATCCCTTTCAAGTCACAGCCTTGTGTTGCCAACCAATTTGTCCCTGGGTCTGGCCATCAAACAAAAGCAGACTGACACATGCAGCAAGCAAGATCCAAGCCTGGCTGCCTGCCCTGCTCTGCATAGTCCAGGGGACAGGAGGGTTTGGAGGACATACCTTCGCTATGTTTTAAATAAATGTCTTGTTTGTTTTTTCTTGCTCAGTTGTCATCTGCTTATTCAGATCTCTCCATTGAACACAACTCTGAGAACATTACGCTTACTCAGTTTTTGGGGGAGGAGATGGGAACTTATTTTATCCTTTAAACAAACCTAAGCCTACTCTGTTCTTACATGTTTACCTTGACTCTAACCAAAAGGTTCAGAACATAAGATCCCTGGAGACAGAATGAACTCTGCTGATCTGAGTTTGCCAAAAGACAGAGGCAGCATTAACAAGTCACACATTAATACGCATTCTCTACTCCATTTTCATAATCCTAATTGAATCATAGAATCATTTAGGTTGGAAAAGACGTTCAAGATCATCTAGTCCAACCATTGACCCTACTCTACCAGGTCTACCACTAAACCATGTCTCTAAGCACCACATCTACACGACTTTTAAACACATCTAGGGATGGTGACTCAACCACCTCCCTGGGCAGCCTCTTCCAATGTTTGATAACTCTTTCAGTGAAAAATTTTTTTCTAACGTCTAGCCTAAACCTCCCCTGGCACAACTTGAACCCATTTCCTCTTGTCCTGTCGCTAGTTACTTGGGAGACGAGATCAGCTCCCATCTCACTACAACCTCCTTTCAGGTAGTTGTAGAGAGCCATAAGGTCTCCCCTCAACCTTCTCTTCTCCAGACTAAACAATCCTAATTCCTTCAGCTGCTCCTCATAAGACATGTTCTCCAGACCCCTCACCAGCTTTGTTGCCCTTCTCTGGACACACTCCAGCACCTCAGTGTCCCTCCTACACTGTGGCGCCCAAAACTGAACACAGTACTCAAGCTGCGGCCTCACCAGTGCTGAGTACAGGGGCACAATCACTTCCCTACTCCTGCTGGCCACACTATTCTTGATACAGGCCAAGATGCCGTTGGCCTTCTTGGCTACCTGGGCACACTGCTGGCTCATGTTCAGCCGGCTGTCCACCAGGACCCCCAGATCCTTTTCTGCCAGGCAGTTTTCCAGCCACTCCTCCCCAAGCCTGTAGCGTTGCCTGGGGTTGTTGTGACCCAAGTGCAGGACCCGGCACTTGGCCTTGTTAAACCTCATGCAGTTGGCTTCAGCCCATTGATCCAGCCTGTCCAGATCTCTCTGCAGAGCCTTCCTACCCTCAAGCAGATCAACACTGCCACTTAATTTGGTGTCATTGGTGAGAAACTATTCTCCTTAACAAAAATTACTTAAACCAACACAGCTGTGCCACCTTAAACTAACCTAATGACAGCTCTGGAGTCAGGGGGTGGGAGGGATGGGGAGCAAAACAATTATTTATTCTTTACAACCCAGAACAACCTTCCATTAAGACAAGGATAACAGTGCTGCAAAGGATGCCCACTTTACCTCTACAGATGATGTGCAAGAACAGCTCAGATAAAGCAGCAAGTTAGGCAAAGAGCAAATGGAAGGCAGTCTCACATCACCCTCCAGCCCCTACGATACCATAGGCTTTAAGCATGATGAACAGTGTGGGCTACAGTGGAGGAAGAAAGAAAACCCAGGAATCCCAAAACAGACTTCAAAAATAATAGCAAACAAGAAAAAGCCCATGATCTAATTTGGGGACGTGCAGGGCAGAAAAGGCAGGGAAAAGAAGAGACACCAGATCCTATACTGGCCTAATGCTACAAGAAGCTTCACCCTCTCTTTGTTCAGGTTCACAGGAAAGAACTTGAAAAGTTTGTAAAAAAAAAAAGACATAAAAAGAAATATAAACCAAGAAACCCACTGTAGGCATAGCTGCTATCGAAGAGCAGTCCCACAAAAATGAAAAGGAAGCCACAGCCCAAGTGGTTAGACAACCTGTTTATTAGGCTTTGTGCTGACTTTGAAGAATGTTTAAACTAGTGTATCATACTGGAAGCTCTCAATCTAACTTACACCTAAGAGAAATTACAGGCCATGCTAGTATTTACAGAGATGTCTACATCTAAAAGTGAGTGCAAGATTGTGGAAGAGACAAATGCCACTTGCATTCTCAGACCCTGCTTCCATGGGACAATGCTCTCTGGAAACATGCTGTAGAGCTTCATTCAGGTGTGGCTGAGACAAATCTATTATTCAGATCTGTTTTCCCCTTCAAGACTAAGGAGCTTCATTTGGAATCCAGAAAAAAAGAAGTTACAGAAGATACCCTCTTAACAAGACGTCTTTTTGCAACTTCACAGAAAAGAACAAGCAACTGATAACCTTTTTAGGGACAAGGGTAGCTTCTACGGGTGCCTGACTTCATCTACCTGATAAACCTCATCACGCAGGATGCTAAACACCAAAAAGACAAGGATACAGCTGATGCCTCAGACCTCCTGAATCATTAGTATGCTCTGCATACCCTGCTTTGCAAGCAGGTCAGACCCACAACATGACCAAGGCTGTTGCCTGCAAGATGCCCGCACTTACTGGCTGAAAACAAAAGTTGTGAAAGAGTCTAGAGACAAGGTCCCTTGATTCGAGCAACTAAACATTTTGGGTACATAGATTTTGTAAGTCCTCTAGGCAATTTACTCAGAAAAACTACATGAAGTCACTAACTATGACTTCCATGTTTTGCCAACATGAGAGAGAACAGCTGCGAGCGAGTGTTGTGGGTACACGCATGGTAGGACTGTGCTGGGTTTAGCTTCTGGCACGTTCAGGCTTGACATCTTTCACATTGAGCACAAGCTAGTAGAAGTGAAACTGCTCTTTCTCTAGCATCCACATTTTCAAGATTTTTCTTTCATCTCACAGGTGCATTGGGAATGTATATAGTGTGTCACTGAAATTAAATGAGGAGACCTAAAGAAAAATTAATACAGACATGAGTTGCTGTATTCAAAAGAGAATGTGAATAGTGAACAGTAAAGCTCTAAGATTCTGTACGGCACAAGAAAACAGACAATATTTACTAGCTAATTTTTTTTTAATTATTATTAACAATGATCCCCAATTTCCCCATTCAATGTATAGGGAAGATAATCAGAAGGGGTGAAAAACATCTTAGGACTTCCACCTGCACATACAAAGAACAAAACCTAAAGCAATATTGCACAGACATCCAAATCCTGTATTTCCATTCTGAACGCTTGACTTAACCACAACTTCATTTCAGCTTTCTCTAACGTTCAACCAGGTATCAAGTGAGAGGTAACAGGAAGAAAATACCATCTCTAATATATGTCCTTTACCCCTAAAACATCAAGCAACCTCTCAAGTGAATGACTTTTCCTTCCATTATATGCCAATAAACTACAGTAAGCTTGTCTGCTCATGTTTCCCTAAATAAGCAAAATTTACATGTAAATATAACACTCCATATTTCTCAGACAAAAAACAACATGATGCCTGAGGAAATCCTGTGAATAACAGCCTTTGCACCCTTCCTCACTACAGAACTGATACCCTCTCCCTTTCCATACAAAGCCTCCAAATAAGCAGTTACTTCCCACCTTTTTCCAATCGCCTAGAATGATGTATTTCTCACTGTTCAGGATTCATGACCACTCACATAGTTAAGATTTAACGCATGAAGACCTACTTAATTTTTTTTTATTAAATCAAAGTGGCTAAGACACAGTTTTCCAGATTTTAACATATTTCCAATTTTTAAAAAGAGATTAACTGAACTGCTTACTAGTTGCCTGTTTTCTTCAGCATGTAGCTCATCAGTAGGCTGTATTCACTATAGCAGCAGCTTCACCCCAGAGCAGAACTTGAACACTACATTCCCAAGGCAAGCATCCCCCTCTCCTCTTTCCCCGCTAGCTCTACATTATGACGGTTTGGGCCAAAAATGGCAAGCAAACCAAAAATCCCATCTGTAAATCAATAGATTAGACATACCTCTGCAGATAAGTAGCCAGGCTAAGGCCCTTTCTGAGCACCGCGATTTCCGAAGAATTGGAAAGCAAGCAAGCTTCACATGGGTTAGCCAGGAAAACACCGACAGAGAAGAGTGTTTTATGTTTTCACTTTAGAAGTAGCAGCTCTAGACCTCTGGAAACAACATACCAAAGCTGTTTCTGACCTACGTCGTAGCAAACTAGCGTAGCACCAACGCATCCACAAAAAGCCTCCAGTAGATCAGGAGATATAATCAGTCACGCAAACACCTTCACAGCAGGTACTCAAACCTTCACTTACAAGTGTCTAGTTCTGCATACATGCAAATTAATGATATTTTACATTGTATTTGTGCCAAAAACATAACCAGTCAGAGGGCAAAACTTCCACGAACAACTGCCTGTCAGAGAGCCTAAATATTTGAAAGATATCCAGTGATTTGAGACTACAATTTTATTTTTTTTCTGAGTAACTCAAAGACCGTATCAGCACATGTAATTTTACAGTTCTTCAGGTTCTCCAGGTTCCATACAGGCACCCAGAAAGCCAAAGATGCCTGGCCAGAAGAGCATTATTAAACATGATACTACAAACTGATGCAGAACGCAGTGATCAGGAAAAGCAAGACATCTATTTCAATTAAGAAACCAATTCACTAACTCATGTACTATAACTAGTCTTCCTCCCTTCAGATGTTATTAAAAACCATACACAGTCCTCAGAGAAAGTGTATTTCCTCTCTACCCTTTTATTCGTTTCCTTAAGTTGTCTCAAGATTGAGAGCAAAAAGTGTTGGTGTTTTAAAGATAATGCAGGACTGATGTTCTTGATTAGACTATTCAACTGTTTCTTAATAGAGAAGTTCTTGGATTTATACTTTAAATCAGTTTCAAACTACCCACCAGACTGACAAAAGTTCATTAGGAGCTTAAATGGGAGAAAAAAGTGAACATGAAAAAAGCATTAACACCATCAGTTTTGTGTTGGAATACTAATGTTAACTTCTCAAAAATCACATGAACCCAAAGTAAGGTTCCTCAAACATGACTATAAAAGTCTACATTTGCAGCATGGTTTTATGTTTTCCATACACAACTTCCGAAAGCATTCAGGAGACATTTACCTCATCCTCCTCATCTGATAAGAGAGTGGATTCCTTACAATGTTACCTCAGTGCCTGCATTTGAAGAGGCAAGGCAGCCATCTCTTTTATACCAGATATGAAACCAGTACATGAAATTAAAATTTAGCAGTGCTTGGCATTACTATTCTGGATCTCTGCACACTATAAACCTCTGAAAACTAGGCGCAATAAACTTTACACCGAAAAAATCTGACTTCTAATACAATTACTCTCTTAATCAGAATTAGTACTTGTTTTAAGGATGATCCCCCACAGTATGACAAATAATGCCAGCATGTTTTCAGAGTAGTCATATTCCTGTCATATTTTACATACCAACAATCTGAGTCATTTCTATTTATTTATGGATACATATGAAATGCATAAAATTACGACAAGCATGTTACGGAACAAAAATACCACCCTAAACTAGTTCAGAAATGAGAAGATTCAGCTAACAAGGCCACAACGCAACGCTCTGTCAGTTATGACCTGTGCAACACTGAATCATTTATTTGCATGTGTCAGACATGCTGTAAAATAAACCCAAACAACTATGCCCACATTCTACTAAAGCCTGTTTGTAAAAATGCAGAAATGTATTGACTGTATTTGGAATTTTAAAGCTATCCAGCACAGAAGCCTGACTGCGCTTTGAATGTTTTTTTGGAACAAATTAAAACTATTTCGTCCAAAAAGATCTCGTATTTATTCTGTCTAACACATCCTTATTTTACATTTGGATAAAGGGGATCCAGGAATACCACTCATCACTAAGGAAAAGGACTGGTCTCACCCAGCTGGCATAGCACGCTCTTGACCATAATAAAAGCATCAACACCCATAAGTAAAACTCTGTGGTAGTATCTGATCAGCAGAAACAAGTACACTTCTGAAAACTGGAAAGAAATCAAGCCCAAGTGTGTATTGCTAAAAAAGAAGGCAGAGGGAAACACTGGTATTCTTTCCTCAAAAGTATGTTGAAAAACACATTCATTGGCTTTTCTTTATTGCAACCCACACATAGTGCTTTCTCTGCTCTCCCAGAGTCCATTTCTAATCCCCTTATACTTCTGTAGAGCCTAAGGATGTACCAACAGCCCCTGTAAAAATCAAACCACCGCCTCAATTTAAGGACCTCTCAGCCTCTATAGAGAAAAGACAGTCTCTCCCAGTGAGCTAATCACCATCTTCTCCTGAAGAGCACGGCCCACTCAAGCAGCTAATGCTGGGGCTCCTTCACAACCTTGCAACATTAAGCCTCATCTCCCCATCTGTATTGCTGCGCTGTGTAGCGATGGGAGCAAATACTCCACACTTCTCATGCTTCCGACATCCTCAACGTAGCCACAAGCTAAAGCAATGCACCCACAGTTATCCTTAGCGGTGAATGTAATGATAGTGCTGTGGCAAAAGAGGCAGGTTTGGCTTTTAACATGGCCCTTTCTTTCCTCAGCCATAAGCGAGAGTTGAGGATGAGGCTGGAAGCAGGGGAAGGACACAGAGATGACCCGCCGCACCAACTGCTTCCCAAGGGCAGATGTACAGGAAAGGCGGAGGTGGATTTCAGATGGAGTTCCTAATTTGCCCTTTCTGCTGGAGCACAAGTTCACAGCTACAGCTGGTGCTGCTAGCTTCAATAATTTGCAGTGGTATAATCAAATTATTATTTTTGTAATGGTAAGAGTTCTGCTTTTATCCAGGATTATACAAACTGAAGCCTTAGATGGCTCATGCAGGCTGACCACTTAAAATCAATTCTCTACAGCGGCTGCTCAGCAGAATTTTATTTTCCTACCACTGGTTCACACAACATGGGGCCAGATATCCAAGGCAAAGTATTCGCATAATGCAGCCGTGGAATCACAAAAGTACCCGTACTCTGAGACCATTAACTAATGCTCTGCAATCATTTGTGTTCTGTATTACAACACATAATTGCAACTTCGGTCTCACCTGCAAGCCCTAAGTTTATTGCTAGGTGTTGTGAATTGGTAGGGCTAAGAGAAGGGGAAGGGATGAACAAGAAAATCCTCTCCAGATCCTCCACAGCATAAGCTAGCCAATACCACAGTGGACTGGACTCATATCCAACCAACACATTCCAGTCCTAAATTCTTAGTATTTTCTTGTGTGAGGTATTTTCGGAGATATTTGTCTTCCAAATTACACCATCACTTAAACTGAATCTGGCGACCCTCTACAGGCCCTTCTTGATTATACAGTTACATCCATTGACTATCATATTTCTTTTCTACTTATCTTGTGCATTGCTGAAATCAAAACAGAAACATAACTGTAGCCTTGAGGAAGCTGCTTCACTTAAAATGCCATTCTCTGTAAATGTATTTGCCATGTTAAGTGACCTATGCTTTCTCTCACCTCCATAAACACTATTATCAACTCAGATTTGGGAAAAGACATTTACCACATGAGAAATGGGCTAGTGAAGCAAGGCCCCAGCTGCCCACTCAAACTCATATGGTTTTGCCCAGTTTATTTTGTCACTCAGCAAATGGGTGCTTGCATCAGAGCAGCTTATCCAGGTACAGCTGGACAACAGGAGCTGAGCACAGACACCCTCCAAAGGTATTTACCACGTTCTGTATCTTGTGTAGCACAGTCATTTTGTAGGGTTTGAGAATCTGATTTTGTTTAATTAAACCTGGACTTCCATGTGGTAAACAGCAGTGATCCGGCCTCAACAACTCTGTGCTGCTTGCAGGCTTGACAAGCTGCCATTTTGGTATGCACTATGAGGAGGTTTCAGCCCTCATCTCCAGCTTCCATGTTCATAACATTTAAAAGAACAAATACGGGAAATTCTCCCAATCTGTCTCTGTGTTATTTTTGCCTTTTCTTCCACCTATACGGAAAATGGCTCAGCCCAGGGAAAAGTTATTGTAAGCAGCTATCAAATCACTGTTCATTCTTATACTAAAATGCAGGTTTTGAGTCATTACATGAACCTTCAAAATATTCTTTTTTTAATTCAGTATAAATTCAGTTAAGTTCTTCTAAGACAGGGGAAAAAGATATTTGGTCCTTGAAGAAATTGTGAAAAACTACTGCAGTGAGAGGGAAGGAGCTTTACATACCACCTGCTAACTTTCACTTCACCCTCTCACAAAAGCGTAAGACCTCCCTACTCAGAAGACCACCCTAGGAAGCTGGTTAATGTAGCCAAACAAGTCAAAACAGCAGTAAAACACAAATAGATCTTTGAAGCATGATTATAAAAATAGAAGACAGATAAACTTCATAAGATAGTTTTGTTGAAGAAAAATTATTTATTTTTTAAAATTGCTTTCTGTATTTTTTTTACCAACAGTAGTAGTACCAACCAATGAAGCTTACATGATTTTTCAATTATGCATAACATTTTCAGAGATAGAAGTAAAAATAAACTCACCACTTTCAGTTCTGGTACAGATCGGCTTAGTGTCCATTCCTGGCTATTTACAAAGGCATCTGTAAAAGTGGACAACATTCACAAAATCAATACAATGACATTTAATGGTTTTGCCGCACAGAATTTCATGCTAAGGCTTTGGGTACATGAGACCAAAAGTCACACTCAATCTTACGAGACTGACAGTCCAACATGAAAAACACTAGGAGCGTGGATTAATTATACAAAAATTCAAGAATACGAGAAATTAACATTCTGCAGAATGGATGCGCTCTCTGCAGCACGTCTCACTGTACCATCTCCACTGGCATTAGCAAGCTCAAACCAACTCCAGTCCTTCTGGGTTGTGAAAAGACTCTTCCAGTCTGCACATGGTTAAACTGCTTCCCATCCACCAAGATCCATTTCTTCTGTACAGAAAAGCCTTGACTGTTCATCAGGCTAGATCTAACAACTGCAATTGTTGCCATCAGCAGTAACTTCTCCACCCAGGTAAACAAGAATATTGGCCTGTTCTAAAGACATGCTATTTTCTACTTCACATCATACTTATTGTCAACAACTGCAACTACCAGCATCAGTGGTAAGTAACATCCCTGCCCAGGTAAGGGAGAATATCTGTTTATTCTAGCAACATGCTATTTTTCAGTAGCAAAATCTAGACAAAAATAAACCACAGAGCCCTTTACTATGAAATTAAATAAAAACTCCCGGGGGCAGAAGGGGGTTGATTTCTGGAAAACTAGTGAGTTAAGGTCATCATTGCTCCCAACAGAAATGAAGCCTTTAAGGCTGCACCCAGGTCTAACCTCATTGACAAATCCACACCAAAAAAATAGAAATAAGGCTCAATTTTTCTACCTCCAAAAACATTTGTCATTTTGTTTCTTCTGTAAAGATCTAGTCAACTGAAAGCAAACAGATAATGACTTTTCCATTACAAATCCCAGCAGCATTACTCCGAATACTGATTTAACCCTCTCCAAAACCATGCAAAACAGATGAATGACTGTGTCGCATGCACAGAATGCTCCTACCAAGCAGATCAGATGCAACTCCATAGTAATTAAATAGCACTGAAGAAGTTCTGTTGTTACCATCAATTCCTAATGTTATAGAAAATAACAGGTGAAAAGTTACAGTTGACCACATTGTCTGTAACCAAGCAAGCAAAGGTTTTGCAAGCCATTGCTTCCCCTCTGATACACCAGCCAGGAGAAGGAGAAGGCTACTTCATTTTATCTTTTGATTCAGAGAATAAATAAGCTGGAAGCAATTTCCTACCCCAGATGGTATCCTCACTAACTTAAGAAACCATCAGCTGTAAGCAAGCTTTCCCAGTGCCTAACTAAAAACAATCCCCAAGTAAATCTGTATTTTGTACTGCATCTCTATTTCCCATTAATGTATTACTTTTGCTCAATATTACAAAAAGACATATTAGTCGTGAATTTGGAAGCCTTCTCCATTTTTATTTCATCACTTTTATTTGAGCTACAAATAGAAGCTTGTGTGTACTAGTGGGATATGCATATTTATATGAAAACAGTTTGAAAAGAGTAAGTATTTTGGTATATTAAAATCTTGAGCAGCCTCCCACTCACTCACTGGAAGGAGAAGGAAAAACAAAGGCTCAGATTAAGATGCTCGGAAGACTTGGGTTAACCTTTTGGTATTCCACCTGAAAGAGAAGACATTAGGGTCACTAGGCTCCTGTTGCATAATCTGAAGAAGTCCAATTCGATCAAAACCTGAAGTCTCAGGTTTTACATCTATATTGGATGGGACTGTACACCAGTTAAAACAAGTGTCTTGTGTTAGTCAGGCCTGACCATGAAGCAGGACACAAATAATTTTTCCACAAGCTTGTCAATTCTGGTATACCTAAAGATTTAAGAAAGCAAATACTGCTAAAGTTTTTTTTCTTTTTTCTCCATGATCATATCAGCATTTCTTACCATAGAAGAAAACCCATGGATTACTAAATATGCCTGGGAAAAGCAAACTAAGCATTTTAGAGCTAAACATTATGATTTCAATTAACAGGTAACAATGACTTGGAGCACTACGAAATGGTGGAAATGAACAGCACTTTCTAGTTACTACCTCATCCTTAGCTCAGAAAGAGCTGTTTATGTTGAAGTAGCAGGCAAGCATTTGTCAAACATCATCACAGTCTCAGACTAAACAAAGGCTCCGAGCCAAGAAAGGGAAAGATGAGGATGGCAAAGGATGAACTGTGCTTTGAGAGTCTGGGTGAAGAGAATACAAATGCATGTCTCAAGAGCTGTTGCAGTCTTCTCCAAAAACATTCCTCCTTTTTAAGTAATTTTTTTTTTTAAATTTTTCAAGTAATTTTCAAGTAATTTTAGTGCAGCTGGAATACATATTATTTACCACATTCCTGAGAAACAACCACATCAGCATATAAAAAGGCTGCACCAGGTTAGGCCAAAGATTCAGCTATGGCAGTATCCTTTTACTACAGCAGAGACTAGTATATGATACTTAGTAAAGAACTGGAGACACTTGCAGAAGACTGTATCTTTCCCATAGACCAACAGCAATTGAGTTCAATGACTTCCTGAATCAAAGGTGTCCTTCCATTTAAACGGGCAGAGGCACAGGATTCACCCAAGGTAGAGATACCTGACCTGAGCAGTCACTGCCCTGGTTTCTTGCCTCCAGCCAGAAGACAATCTGGAAACCAAGAACACATGAAAACACAAGTCTCAGATCAGAGGAGTCAGGAAGATCTTTCTGTAGCACGCCCAACCAAAAATAACTTGAAACGCAGACAAAGCACCAGCAATTTCAATTCAGGAATACTGCATGAGACCTGCTGTAGGAGCCTTATGATTAAGGCACTCAAAAGGGACACAACTTGGTCTAGATGTTTTCCTACCTTCCTGTGGGAAGGAACGTTTTCCTTTACAGTGAGCAATGGAAGCTATCGGATCACAACAGGGCGGATAGGAGTGCCCAAACTTAGCTGACAAGCACTGCCTTTCTTTCTAGTGGCGGCTGTGTGTTTCAGATTTGGTAAGAAAGAAATATGAATAATGCGTACTGTTTTAGTTGTTACTAGGTGATGTTTATACTTTTTTAGCTTCCCATAGACACTGAGAAGGACCATAGACAATACAATGGAATGGCCAATGGAATATTCCATACCATAGATGTCACGCTTAGTATATAAATGGGGGTTGGCCGGGGCAGGAATCCACAATCGCTGCTCAGGATGGCCTGGGCAACCAATTCACCAGGTGGTGAGTGACTTGTGTTGTATTACTTTATCTTGTATATTCTTTTACCATTATCATCATCATCATCCTTTTCCATCATTGTTTTATTAAACTGTCTTTATCTCAATCCGCTAGTTGTTTGTTTATTTTCCTTTCCTTTCCCCTCCTTTTCTCTCTCTTCTCCCTATCCTTCTCAGGGGGAAGTGGGAGAACTGCACAAGCGGCTGCGAAGTCCTAGCTGCCGGCTGGGGTTAAACCATGACACTTGGGCTCCTCTCCTGCTGCCAGAGGGCAGAGCTGAACATACAACCACCCTTCTGACTATCTCATTCCAGGTCTCAGGGCTTCTCCAGCAGGCTCCTGGAAAGTCTGTAAAGCACCGAAACTGCAGGAATCAAAATGCCACCTCCAGAAACCTGCTATAGACTTTCGCAGAAGGGGAATCCTTCCCTAATTTGCCCTGACAGTAAAAAATTTTCACGGTTTTACTTTGAACTATTGCTGACTTGGGAAGTAGTGGAAAAGGAGAAGAAATTGCCATCCAACCCAACTACAATAGGAAAGAACTGACCGCAAAGTCTTGGATATCAGATCAAGAAAGACTACTCCAGTTAAGCCTGATTCTGTGAAACAGTTTTTACTAGGTATTAATTGCATGTAACTGCAAGACAGACCTAAGTTACCCTGCATTTCTCTTCATAACCCCACGTACCATTTATATTCCATAGGTCTGTTCCAAAACACTTCCTAACAATTAATTCCAGAACTATGTATTTGTCTAGTTTGAGAATGTTTGTATAGCATGATTTGAACACGCCTGCTTCTCCTTTCCCCATAACCCTGCACGCATTATTCCTTTCTTCATTGTTATCTGCAAAAGATGGATAAATGGGTAAAAATTAAACTTGCCATTTTATCTGCAAGAATCAACAGCAGGAAGAACTAGCCAAGGCTGTACAACACAAGGAAGTTTCAGCTGATTTCCAGATTCTCAGCCATCAAGGAAAACCATTAGTCTAAGGCAAGTATTATGCCTGACTGGTGGGGCTGTATTTGTGTGAAACAAAACATGAGAACTCTCTATTAATGTCAACAAGCTTCAATTAAAAAAAAAGAAGTATTGGATTTTATCACCACAGAAGATTAAAAAAAAAATTATAAGCAAGCAGATCACTGCTACTGACTTGGAGAACTGCAAAACAAAAAAAATCTATCATTTAAGCCAAGGGGTAGACTCACAAGGGTAACAAGAACATCAGAAGCCCTGTCACTTTTTTTTTTTTTTTAAATAACCTTAAATATTATTTTGTAAGATCTGTACATGCTAAAAGCAGAAGTCAGGTAGGAGAGGCAATAATGAAAGGTAAACTTCCAGAAAGCCAAGAAACCAAAAGACAAGCAGAAAGGCGGCAGTTTGTTAGAGGTAGAGAGATTCAGCTGGAGGGCAGGGATTTAATTCAACCTGCTTGGTCCTTCCTTCATTGAACTGCATCAAGAACCCACACAAAGACTTTCCAAAACAAACTGTCTCAGACAGCCAGTACCCTCAATACAGGAAATACAAGCATTTTACTTCTGATCAGCTATAGGGTAAAAGAAGTATAACAACACTAACTTGACAAGGTGCTGGACTTCCTGACACAGCTACCGTCTCCTTTTTGTTAAATACCTGGTTATTGCTATGTACAGGAGTTCTGAGTGTCCAAAATAGTTGAGAATATCTGAAGTACCATTTTATTACAAAAATATGCCTGTTAAAAAAAAAAGCTTGACCTTAACCCAACTACTTTAAACTAAATTCTCACAATACTCTTCGCAGTTAAATTACAGAAGGTCTTTCCACTGCCCTTAAAAAAAAACTAAAAACTACAAACTTCCATTAGGAGATCTACAGGTTAATCTTCCCTCCCCAGTATAATTTACACTGGCACATTACAAGGAATAATGACAGTATAAGCAGAACATGTCATGAAACAGGATCTGGTCTCTTAAGCAAAAAGAGGTTAATGTACCACCATTTGTATGGACATTGAAGTACTCAGCTAACCAATTTAGTTCTAGTACAAATACCTCAGAAAGGAATGATTTATTCCGAGTTAATCCCAAGACCCATGGAAGTTAAGGTGAAAAGGTCAAATACTTGCAGATAGAACATGATAAACAAGCTTGGGGATTTGCTTTTTTTTTTTTTTAAATGAAGAAAACTAACTTACAGCTACAGCATGACTATGAAACATTGCATGCATCAGACTGCAGCATGCGAAGTACAAACTGGGTAGTCCACAAATATATTCTGCTGAAGAAACAAAAACCCCACTACCGCATGTTGATTTAAACATATTGGAAGAGATTTGCATAATAAATAGAACCACATGTATGAAGCTGATCAACTGGAGTCTTGTTTGCATTACTTTCTGACTTTGGAATTCAAGTGAACTCAACCTTCACATCTAACTACAGACTATAAATACAAAAGGAATTACTTTTGTCAATAATTAATCACAGTTGTATGTCCTGGTCATTTAACTTCTGCATCAATGATCAAAAGCTTCAAATATGGATGGTGTCAATCATTTATTTTTAAAACGTGCACCAAGAAGACAGTTTAAGTTGCATTTTATTCATCAAGTTTACTTTTCCACAAAACAGCCTTCATTTTTTTCATATTTCTTTTTCCTTTTTTTTTTTTGTTTTCCCTTCAATTTGCACTACTACAAATTTCTCAGTTCCACTTACACATCATTACATCAAAGCACAAACTACAATAAGATCCTTGGCTATTTTAAAACCTCAGCTTAGTAACTCAGCTCCAGCCAGAGGAACCTTCTCTACTAGTTCCAACATCAAGAATCAGGTGCACATGCTGCTTTGGTTCCCCATTAACACAACATTGTGGTGAAATCTTGGGACTCGATGGCCATTGTTGGCAAGATCCACTACAAAACAATTGCAAAACAACGTTATTGAGAGACAACAGGTTCAAGGTCAATTCAACCATCCATGATTCAGAAGAGGTGAGGGAAGTAACATATGAAAACCTTCGAAAGTTTCATAGCAATTACAGAAATAACCACCGAGAAAAGCCTGTCTTATGTGTTCAGCAGTCTGTTTCATCCCCTACTTGATTTTTAATGCTGGAGGCTCTCTGCTAGCTTAAATGAACTCAATTTACGGCCATGGGCAACAGAAGCAAGACAGCTATGCAGACCACAGAGTAAATATTTCTAACTGGGCTGATTAGATTTACTCCACCCTTGCCATTCTTTGGGTCCCTCTTGCTTAAAAAAAAAAAAAAAAATATCCACACAAGCCAAAGTCTGTCTGTTGATTAATACTTTGGGAGACCCTAGGCTGCCCCAATACTATCACAGCAGTCCACAGCCCACCGTCAGCAGTGCCAGCACAGCAGCCTCTGTTTCATTCTTTGTACTGCACCGGTCCTTGCTCCGTTAACCTTGTTTTGTCCTTTATTGTCACCAAAATATCTCACCCTTGACTAGCAATTTAATCCAAAGTCTGAGAAGCTCACAGATTTCTCTTTGTCTGATTGAGATGAAAACCTAATGGCAAACCTGTCCAAAAGGAGGGACGAGCGAAGAGCAGGCAGATGTCTCTGTAGTATGACATGAAAAGACTTAAATCTTCCATGATTCTTGGAAAGCTTCTTAGTGAGAGCTTCCCCTGAGGCTATCCCAAAGTCCCTTTGCTGTCCTTTTAAATGAGGAAAAGCTATATAAAAAAAAAAGCAAAGTCAAGGGATTTTTCTGGAAACGCTCAGCAAAAGATCCTTTTCTTTTTGATAAGAACAGGAGCCCTGAACAACACATGAATGAAGTTAAAGTACCAGTAACTGCATGACACCCTGATCCTCCCCAGTAATTCCTGCATTACAAGCAATATTTAGAGTGAGTTACTGCTTTGAAATAAAAACCTGAGAGCGACCAGGTACAGAAAATATTTCTGCAAGTTTCCACTTGTCCAAAAAGATGCAGATAAAACCACACATCTCTCTCTTGGAGCCATATCAAAGGAGCACTTTCAGAACGTACTTCCCAAAGCTTGTGTGCTGATTTTCTCAGCAAAGAGGGAAACATGCAACTTTTGGGTTGAGACTTGTGATACTAATAAAACATGCATTTTTCAGAGAAGGGGTAATCTCTCAGCATATATCCTCTCCAACTCGACTCCCAGCATTTCAAGTCAAAGCACCAACTAAATGCCAACACAGTACAGCAGAAAAACATTCCGACATGCTTATTTTAAAGCCTCGCATAAAATATTATTTGGAGGAGTGTCTCATATTCCAAAAGGCCCTTTTTATGTATTAATTTTCTCATTCATCTTATACTTGCTTTAAAAAAAATTAGTCAGCTTTTGATATGGATCCTCTCTGCTTATACATTCAAATCTGTATACAATTACAGATACTAACTGCAGAGCAATAACAAATAAAATTTTTAGAAAACCATCCATATATCAGTATGAGGGAAAGTTTTTTCCCCTCCCTATTCTCTCAGTTTGATAGAATTATAGCTTATACTGCTTTCTCCTCACACCACATAGAAATTACTGCTGCAACTATGTAACTCCAAACAGTGCCCTTTTTCCCCTAGTTGCAGAAGTGTCATTTCTTCTTCTTATGCAGTTTAATCCAAAAGCAGAATTGCAGCGTGGCCCTGTTCCCTCCTCTCAGCCCTCCTCTGCACAGCTTCGGCTGGGAACTCCACCCAGGTTAGAGCACTGGGAAGTCATGTCTCATCACACACAACACCGTATTTACGTTTCATTAACAGGATTAATACGCACATTGCAGAAGTCATGAAGTTTGCCACAAACCAAGTCAGTTACAATCCTAAAACAAGAGGGATTTTTGCGAGCTTTCAGTTTAAAAGACTCTTCCATTCCTGCCAGTGTTCTCAGAAAGGATAAAATCCCACGAGCTCTTACAGTTCCAACATAAATGTTTGATATTGGTCAGATTTATCGCTGGCAAGACCTATTTGCTAATTATAAGATGGAAAACTGCTCTAAGCTCAGCTTTTTTAAGGCATCGGGCACCTCAGCCGAAACTCATTAGAACAGCACATATATCTGACATCTGAAAAACCATGCCCTGTTACTGAGAACTATATTAAATAGATATTTAGGTCAAACCCAAAATCTATTTTCCAATAGCAACTGGCAGCTGCAACAGCACTATCCTTTGCGCTGCCATGGAAACAAAGGAGGATCAGTGATGGAAAGAGCTATATAACCTTAACAGTTAACGAGTCAGTCTTTCCTAAAATACGCTTTTGGGCTTGGGAATTTAAAAGCACTTCTCTGTCACCACAAGCACTTTGGTTTTCTCTTGAATTTTTCAGTTGTTGAAATTGATAAGTATTTTGTTGCTGCTAATACTCCCATTCCCCCCTCATCTATCTTATTACCTACAGCTATCCTTAACCTCATTGAACACACAGCTTTTGGGTGATTTCAAAGACATCACCTCCTTAGCTCCCACAGCTGGAAAAAGTCCCATGCTTCCTACAACAGCACTGAGATGATGTACAATGTTTCCAAGAATATTCTCCAAACCAGCTTCATGCTTGAAGTTTTACACCCAACACCACCAAAATATGTTTTGTCCTTAAATGTAACATAGCTCCAACCAAGACTAGACATCTTAACACACACCTCCAAAAAAAACCAAACCAAAGAAGATATTTTTCCTTGTAAACAGCTTAAAGCCTAAATAAATTATATAATCAACAAGAAAAGACCTCCCATTCCCTGTGTTTTCACAGTAGGTCAGGTTCCGGAGCTGAGACACATTAAAGAAAAATTACAGTCCCACAGATAAAACCACTGTTTTCTCTTGAGGCAACTCTGCCATCGGAGAAGTGCACTTCAAGGAGGGATGTCCCGAGTGAGGACGATCAGGATTACAACTTAGTTCTAAGAAAATGCACATTCCTTAATACTCAGCAGCAGCCCTCCGAGAAATGTGACATTGAAAAATACTGGTCCCAGCTGGTGCCTTTTACAACAGGTAGGTGCTGACCACAACAAGTAGTTGAAAGGAACATAAAAAGCAGAAAAAGATAAAATGAAAGCATCATTGTAGTAAAGTTGTTCCCTGCCCCAGTAAAACTGGGAAAGTAAACGATCACTTTGAAACTAAGGATATCTTAACAGCTTTTTTTTTTTTTTAAGTCTTATTAGTTGGAGGTTTTTTTACTTTTTTTTTTTTTTAAATGGAATGTGCTACCAAAAAGACCCTCACTCAGCACAAAGAAAAAACATCCCTGCCAAAGTCGATTTGTACAAACCAGCCAACATCCACCAAGCTGGCTGTGCCATCCCATCCATCCCACCGCCCCACCTTGCCTCTCCCAAGTACGCTGAGGATAGCCTTTTCTTTTCCCAAGCACGTGCACTGGGATATCACTGGGATATCACCTAGAGATATCACTGCTCTCACATTCAACAGAGGAGGTGAATAAAACACATCCTTGGCTTAAATTGTTTCTACAATTATGTCAGCTAGAGCAATCCTATCAAATACCCAGGGCTAAAGCCTACTATGTTGCTTTATATTCTTGCAACAGGAGAAGCACCAGAAAGCAGCCCCGCTCACATACTAGGGCTTTGGGCTGTCGCGATGCCTCAAAGTTACATCTGTGCCCTGCGACAAATTCCCCCCCACCCCCACCCCACCCCCCCCAGGCAATACAGAGTATTTCTGTAAGCACCAAAACCTCAGAGAATGCAACTAAGTAAGTAACCATAGTAGTATTGGACTCCAGGAAGAAAAAGAAGCCACTGGAGATGAAATGTATGGTAAATGTCTTGCGCTGGGTCTCACTAGAAAGCCGGTCAGCATCAAAGGTGAGGTCTGTTTTATACTGTCGCCCGTCTCATGGGCAGGGTAGTAGCAGCACAGGAAAGATTACCCCGAATTTAACTAAGTGAACACCTGGTGATAAGATTTTGAGCTGTAAGAAGCAATGCTCAAAACATCAAGGGAGTTATGTGCTTCTTACAAACTGCTGAATACCAGTGGTGAAAATACAGGACTAAACCTACGTCCGAGCAAAGATGTTCGAAGTACCCAAAGTGAGACACTTCAAAAATCACAGCCTACGTTGTCTTTCCTGACTCCAGGCACAAACATGGAATTAGCCTTTCTTATTCAAATCTGAATATTAATGAGAAGCCTTCCTATAATGCATCAAAGGTGAAGAGGGACAGCTTATACAGTTGGCAAAAGATGAATCAATGTCACTGTACAAGTTAAAAAAGATAAAGTGGGGGAAATGAGAAGAATATTTTAAATGAATACAGAAAAAGATTTTATTTGGCAAGCCAGAAAGAAGAAAGTCAGATGAAACAAATTGATTGAGACACATTGCTCAGCTGGCTGAAAAGACTTTCAGCTTTTCAGATAGGTAAGAATGGCTGTAACTCAAAAACAAAGCAAAAAATAAACAAAGGGAACTTGGTGATTACTTCGTAGAGGGAAAAATAGGTATTTTATAGGTAAAACAGCAGCAATACTAAATGAAAACGAAGTAGGTAGCAAGTCAGCCTACTCAGGACTTCCACCACTGGGATTCCACAGAAGAGATTATACTGGGGCAACATCTAAGCATCGGCAAAACCTAAGCAGCAGAACGTGAAGCAGGTAGCAGTAAATGAGCAACCTTTGGGGGAAGGTGGGGGGGGAAAACACAGGAAGAAGGAGATAAAGGGACTATCAAGTCACATTTCATAAAACAGTGACAAAAGCACAAACTCTTAAAAGTGGCAAACTCCAAGACCCTGACTAATAATTCATCTGCCTTCCTATTCTGGCACAGACCAGCAGCAGACAAGAACAGACACAGTGTTATCACACACCTTGCCCCTGCTCTCCCCCAACTTTGCTCAACATGCAGTTCAGATAGAAGTAGTCTCTTCATACAAATACAGCCCTTCACGTATTTTATCCATCAGCTAATAGCTATGCATCTCTGCCGAGGACTGACACTCCCAAGGTCCTACAGGGACTCACAGCTCAATTACCTTTCAGATTATAAGAAATGAAAAATTCATTGGGCTGGTTTTTAATCTGCCTCTTACTAGATTCACAAGACTGTGCTTAATTCTTGTGTAAGAAGGGATAATCAAGAGCGATTCCATCTTTATGCCCCTCCTCTCCCGCAATGATCCCTCTTGTCTTCCCCCTGCACACTGCAGCACTCTGCTTAGCTGGACTGGCTCTTGCCTGGACCAAATGTACTGCCTTTCTAATGCACCTTTTTGTTCTCCTATACTGATTTCCAGATGCAAGGACCACAATCACCCCCGCCACCACTTCCAGAGATAGGCACAGTATGGCCTTTTAATGGCGGCATGACAACTTGGTCTGTTTTCTGTCCTTCACACCCTTTGCTTCAAGCCCTGCAAAGCACTTCACTCGCGATTTCCACAAAGCTCTTACAGATGCCAGATCTCTACCAAGACTTACAGCTCATTCAGAGCTACGATACACAAGTTAGGACTGCCCTCTCCCCATGCGACTCTGCACTCATCCACGTTAAGTTTAATCTACCAGTATGTCAGCCACTAACCATCACAAGATTTTTCTGCAACCCTGCACAACCAGCGCCTTTTTTTTTTTAATACCCTGAACAAACAGTAAATTGTCACCCTATTTCATCCCCTCTCCTAGGGCACTTATGAGTATCTTAACCAGAAGAGCCTGCAGTACAGATTCCTCCAAGACTTGCTGCTGGGTTTTGTGGTTTTTTTTTTTTCACCAAAGGGAAAAATCAACTATTTATTCCTATACTTTATTTCCTACTTTTTGGAAAGTTATATACGCAAGAGGACCCTCCCTCTTATCTGATGGCAACTCAGCTCGAGTCTCCATCAAAATAAACAGATTTCCCTTGGCCTCCCCTAAAGAACTCCAGTAAACGTAAGGCACGATTTCCCCCATATAAAAGCCAAGTCTGCCCTTCTCCAATACATCATTTATCCATCCATCCATTCTATAGGGTTTATTCTCAATTTCTCAGCTTGGTAGTTGCATGCTCAGTGATTAATGTAGACAGAGGCAAATTCTACCCCGTCACACCCATGCAGCCACGATGAAGTCAATACAGTTAAATGGGTGTGATCCAGTAACTCAGCCTGCAAACCAAGACTCTCCGACACGCCTGGTTATCAAAATGCTCTTCCCTTTCAAGTAACCTGAAAGCAAACAGTGCTAAACAAGACTGTAAAGTGAGCGATGGCGCGATCTAGGACGTTTTATTCTTCTGTGCGGTAGCAATGCTGCCCTGTACCATCTGGTGCAGTTACAGCATGTAGATGCAAAAACACATAGTTTCAAAGTTCAATCACTTAAAACTTGACTTATGGCCCAACTTCCTGGCTTGTCAACCAAAATCTGTGCTCTGGCATCATATAATCACTGATTTACTTTTTCAGTTCTTTAAATTGCAGCTACAGAAAACAGGTCCAGCATGTTTGTACAGAAGTACATCTAGAAAAACATTTTGCCTCTCCACAAGGGAAATCATGACTTGTTTATGCAACACATTTCTGAAAACATTTTTTAGAACTCGAGTCATGTCTCTGAGATTGCTATGCTGGTTGTCAAAACAGAGCCTTTTTTCCCTGACTATACCATATGTAATACTAAGTCCACTTTCCCTAACTTGATATCACCCATGCAAGATTTGGAGATGATTAGTGGAAAATATACAAATGAGACAGCATTCTTCAGAGAACAGCACAGCAGGAATAATCTGATGTTTCTATATTTATTAGCCCGATGCACATCTAACTTGTTTAAACAAGGCTTTTGTCAAACGTCAAAAAAGACATTAATGCAATCCAAGGCATGCTCTCAAAGGGAATTAATGCTGAGCTGGAACCAATGCAAAAGCCTTAGTTACAGCAACAAGGAAACAGTGAAAAGGGGCCCCTTTTTATTTCAATTGCAAATAGATCCCCTAAGACAGAAAGACTTACTTCCTAATAGCTGAGATGGAAAACCTAGAGCAGGAAATTGGGGTGGGGACAGGTATTGGAAACACCCGATTTGTGTCTGTTGGGCAGACTGTCTCCCTAACCTTGTGGGACAAGGAGAAGGCCTCCCCTGAAGGCAGCCCAGGGACAGGCAGGTGCCCTGGATGCTCTCCCGTGCCCTCAGTCTCCTTCCCTGCAACTGCACGGGGACACCCACGCTCAGCTTCAGCAGCACACATTGAAGTAGTGCAGATAGTCACCTTAGGTGCTCCTTCAGATGCCCGATTAGTTTTTATTTTCCTGTAATAAGGATAACATCCACTTACTCAATTTCATTACCATTTTACCTAAGAGACTGTTAAACCAGCAAAACATTAAACCACCATGGAACCACCAAAGCATCACTAAAAAACTGTGTCTTAACACACTGCACAGCTGAGCAAGAGACAGCGTTCTGAAGCAGAGAGAAAGCAAAGAGGGAAGGACTCAGGGCTGCCATTATCTTTTGACTTAAAACTGTTTATAATGTAACAGTTAGAAAAGGTAATATGTGACTAAACACTCCATTAGAAAAGTGGCTTCCTTCCTCAGCTTCCTGTTTAAAACGCACCTGCTAGTACAAGGCACTTCAGAAAACAGGAGACCTATACAAGTAGGAATTATTTATTCTGGAAACTCAAAGCATTTGTCAGATGAACTTTAGACTCAGTGACTAACTATAACACAAAGCCTCTTTCAATTTCCACTCGCAGATAAAACTGCAAAGTTTGTAAGGAGCTGAAAGCAAGCAAATCAATCATTATGATCCCAAGATCTGCAACCATCCACTACCATTCCTTCGCCTTCTCCTCCCAGACAGCCTGTGTCCCGCCTCACCCTTGACTCATTCAGCACTCTGGAGCAGCAGCAAGAGAATCTGGCAAAAAAGATGCTGCAAACCACATGTGAGGTCACATTAAATTCAACTTTTTCCAAACCTCAACAGTTACTGCAAAATTTGAAAGGTCTGATGTGTCACATCAAGTCCGCGAGGGGAGATGGACAGAATGATTACCATCATTACTACATTGATCATTACCATTACACAAGCCATGCTCACAATCCGTATTCCCACATCATGTGAAGAATTCGTGCCATACCTTGAATTGCTGGGACCTAAATCAAGGCAGAACCAGACGTGCCTTTGAGGCTACCATGACATTTTATTGGAAGCAAAAAAATCCAGGCTATACACAAATATCAATTTACTAATACTTTTCCATTTGAGGTTTATAAAGCTGAATTTTTAGCTCTGCTAAAACTGGTAATATTACTTTTTTAAAAAAAAACATTCACCCAGGAATAAAATCGTTCCTCAGTCTTCGCAAAAATCTTACCCTCTGGCTATATTCTCATTTGTGTTTCCTGGGTGAAGCCAAGAAACTCAAGTATGTTTTCAGAGCTTCATCAGGTTCCCATCACCTCAGGCACATACTTTAAACTCAAATGATTCTACTAGAAATTATATCTTTAAAGAAGCCCATGCAGAGTTCAGGAATCAGAAAACAATTTAGCTACACCTAAGAGACCTGCACCTCCTTCCTTACAAACCTGCTCTAATGCTTTTTATACCCACTATTTTACAACATGCAAGTGAGCCCCTATTAAAAAGAGAATTTAGAAAACTGATTCATTTTTGCAAAAGTCTCCTCTTCCTGCATCTTCACACTGTTCTGGCTTGACCTACGACATACTGTAGCAAAACACATTGTAAACTGACCCCTTGCTAAACCCCTGCATCCAAACACTTAAGAAACAACTCTCCCTTCATATTGTTCCCTATTAATGCCGTAACATCCTACTGCCTTTTCATGAGCTGAGAAAAGAAAGTTAGAGACCAGTTATCCCATCACGGCTTACATTCTTTTTCACCTTTGTACCACTTCCTTAGGTAAATTCAACCGTATTAGTGACTGAAATTCGAGGATTTTTTTGTGTTTGGAAAAAAACCTGGAAGTCAAAAACACATAAAGATCTAAAACATACTTCAAAGGTAACAACAAGAGTGTCAGCCTCTACTATAGCAACAACACTAGCACATGCTCTTAAAAAAATAATTAACACAATCAAGTGCAGCCTTAAACCCGTAATATAACGCAGCCATTTGGAAGCAGTACAATGGAAAAACAGAAAGCAAACAGCTACAGTCTACTTATCTCAACAAAACCACTCAAAAAGCAGCAGCAGAACACACTACACTAAATGTACACTTCCAGCATCTTGGAAATCATCAGAAGGACCAGTGCTACCCCCCTCACAAGCTGCTGCTCCAACCACAGCACAAGCTTCATCTTCAGGGTGCACAAATGGCAATTTCTCCATTTTTTCCATTCAGGGTCTTCCCCTCTGATTCTGCAAAACAAGACTGTGCTATGAAAATCCTCTGGTCTCTCCACATCACCCTTTGCTAGATAGGAGCACTGTGACCAGTACCAGGAGACAGCAAACCAAAGGACAGCACACACCAGCCAGATCTCAAATATTTCGACAATCCTGTTCTCAGGGACAGAATGATGAGACTGGGTTCAGTATATTTACCTGATCAGTGTGCTGATTTTTTGCAGTTAAAACAAGCTGGACAATTTCTGTTCAACCTTTCACAGTGCTACCGAAAGCTGAACCTGCATGAAGGAGGAACTCAAATTGTCTTTGTGATAGCACAGAGAGAGGCAACATGTGGTTAGCACATCAAGTCAGCTACTACTGCAGATCAAAACAATTTTTGGCTCCTCCTCCCTGTTTAAACAGATTTATTTTTTCCCAGGCAAAGGCAGGCACCAGGATGAGCACAGTGCACACTGTAGCTGCTGCCAACAGCTGTAGCAGGCCCTGTCATAGCTACACAATGTTGGGTGGTTTTTTTTAAGCTACAGTGCGTAAGAGTTCACATCCCAAATTGAAAACAAAGCAAACCCCAAAATAAACTTCACTGTCTTACTAATTAAAGGGATTTGTTCCTTCAGCAAGGCTGACATATACCACTGCTGTGGGGTTAAGAACAGATTTTTAGCACTCAGTCCTTCCAACATTTTTACTGAGACTGCATGAGCAAGCCAGAGCCCAACTACCCACGTAGCATCATTAAAAGCCCTATATAGGAAGTGGGTTTTCATGTAACTTTATTTGAAATGGTACAGGACATTTGCATAAACTAAATCTCAACAATACAGGAATTTCTTCTGCAGCACCCAGGTTTTCATTCTCCATACAGCAGCCAGTAAGTATTTGTGGTTGTCTTCAACTTGCCTTGCCATGCTGAGTCAGGCACGGACACTCTATGTGACAAGAAACTTAACAAGCACAACTGGATATTACTGATGAAGTCATACCCCACAGTGAAGAGACCTGAAAAAGCAATGCGCCTCCTGCTCCATATAATCTGTGTAGAGAAACCCAAAGCTGGTTTAATACAGAAGTCTTCAAGCTAAGAAGATGTGCTTGTTAAATATACATGAAGAGAATAATGGGACAGGCCTTTGTGTCTGGTTATAACTCTAAAACATGAGAAATTCCCAGTAGTGAAATCTCTCCATTCCGCACAACTGTAATGTTCTCCCATGTTTATGGATAAATACAACATTTGATACCCTAAATACCAACACAAACCAGACAAGAAAACCCAACTCATTTTATAATAGGTGGTTTGGGTAAATGATTCACAACATCTGAACTAAAGTCTCCAGACCACTTAATATAAGGCAGAGGTAATGCAATATGTATCAGCTGGTTCCAATTAACACTTCACCTTTATCACCTGCAAAAGTATTTCCTTATGGGCTGGGAACCACCCATTACTCATGCCTCTGCTGACTCACAGAAATATTAATCAGCCTTTAAAAGGTGGTGTTCCACCATGTTATGCAAATTACTGCCAACTCATGAAGAAAGGGAAACCACAGTTAACATTAACAATTTGACAAGATACATCTGAGTATATAACACAATAGCTACTATAAAATAAAATCAGAATGAACAGCTCTAAGAGCTTGTACTTATGTTAAAACGTAGTTCTTGCAGTTCGCAAAATGTGTTGTAAAAACAGCAAAAGGATATAGTTTTCAGATAATCCATATTGTTCACCTCACTTACCTCTTACTCAGACAATAAGATGAGTATCTAATGACAATTTGTTCACCTTATCTGCCTCGGTGCCAGCCTCCAGTGCTAGTGCATGATATTTACATATTGGGACTGGTCAGTTCACTGGGGCTGTAGGTTATCAGGAAACCTAATGGAATAATAAGAATATGAAATCATGCTACCCTTTCCTCTGGTAGAAGCTGTAGAATCAATATAATGCTAAGAAAAAGGTGAAAATCCACGTAGCATTTTTATGGAGGATAATCTTGTTAGGCTGCATTACAAAATTAAATGCTGAACACAAGCCTAGTGGTTTTTTTTATAAAAGAACCAGACAGCAGACATTTACAAACTTGAAACGTTACCTTCCACTCAGGTCAAATTGCCCTCCACACTCAAGCCCTCCCATTACTGCTGCCTCAGAGACAAGCTGCAGCAGACACCTTCAGGCCCTGTACATACTGCCTCAATGCTGGCCAGATGCTTCTCGTAAGATAATTTTAATTAAATCTGCTTATCATTACAGCTGACATACCTGTGCAGCATGCCCTGTTCTATCTCATACATGATGTATACATATTAGTAATTGTTTGCATGTCAGTTTCTAAACAGCTAAGCAAGGTGTATCTATACAATCAGACATACTTGTCACCTGTAACAGTCTGAAGTGATTACCATCATTGGTAATTATGCCAAGGACACATAAAAAAAATAATCATCACACCTGCCTTTGGGCTGGTTTTGGCTCTGGGTATCACAATACACTAGAAAGAACAAAATTATCTAGCAAAGAGTTAGATTAACAATGCAAAGACAGCATTGCAGTAGAAATCAGCATCATCTAAAAAAAAAAAACCACGCCATACAGGCTGCCTTTCACATGAGAATTTTTTTGGAAAGCTCATGCACTGCCTGCAGAAACTAAAACAGCAAACTCAATCCAGTCCAGCTGATAAACAGGAAGATGGTCTTGGGAGGATGTCTCACAATACAATTTTATAATCAACCTGACATACAAGTTTATGCTAATTAGTAGCACCTGCGACTACTGAATTGATTCACTCAATCCACTTTTAAATAATTCAAATAGTTAAAACTTTTTCCCCATTAAAAAAAAAAACCACAAACAAAAACCACCAACAAAAAAACCAGCAGGCAGTCACAGAGGGCTGTCAAAAAATTACTGAATGAAGAAGTCTCTGTCCAGGCAAGTCTCTATGAAGGAAAAGTCTGAGATAAACACCATGAGTAAGAAATTCACTACGAATTTCAGGCTGAAAACTGTGCCTCTGAAGTAAACGTCTATTTAAGATCGTATCTAACACCTGGAGAATGAAAAAAAATCTCTGATCACTCTCTAAGTACCATACCATTGCACTTTAAGGTATCTATCACTGGCCTGTTCACAAAGTTTTGATCTACTATTCAAATAATCCCAAGCTTTACCATCTATGTAGATAACCTCTTTCACAGAGCCTGCCCCTCCGTCCTTCCCAAGTATTCATCATCTGCTGTGCTAATGCACACTAGCAACAGCTACTTACTAGACTTACCTAAGCATGCCAATAGCCAAGAACTTTAAATGGAAAAATTGCTCTACTTTCAGACTTCATCATCACCTGTCCATTAGCCCAAAACCTGCTTCAGTGAGGAAGGGCAGCTGAAGTTCTAATTCTTTTTATTACTTTAAAAAGACACACACACCCCTCCCACACACCAGCTTGCATTTAATCTAAAAGCTATCACAAAAGGCAGAAGCAAAAGTACCACCACTCTAGCTCACTTGTAGCACCAAACAGATGCCACCTTCAAAATTCATTTACCTGTCTCCCCAAAGTATAAAATACTACAGAAGTCTCACTACTCATGAAGCTAAGAGAAGTAAGAGTGGAAGTTAACACAAAGTAAAATCAGGGGAAAAAAAACCAACAACAAAACAATGTAAAGAGACCATTCTGCTGCTTATCCAACCAGACAACTATCTTCATATGCATCCTAAAGGATGCCACAAGAAAAATTGACCTCCAGAATGACTGGGGAGCTACACAGCTGCAGCCCAAGAGCAATAAATACAACTAAAGTAGAGGGCAATTTCTTCTAGAGAAAAAGCAAGCTTATGAAAGTTGAAGGGCAAATTGATACAGATAGAAAAAACAGTCCATCTGCAGAGTCACACACCTCATCTTTCATAATAAATAGAAAAGTCACTGTAATACTGATCATTTTTACAAAAAATAAAAAAGGAATTATGCTCACCTATTTCAAAAGGAACTATTGGGAATCACATTTTTAAAAATGGAAAGCTGACATCACCCAATTCAAATTGGGAAAAGAAAATTCAAAGGTTAGTCAGATTAGGAATTACAAGATCTTCTGCAGAAGCAGAAGAATAAAACAATATAAATTTCCAATATGTTGATGTAGACAGTGTATTTGAAATTTGGCATCTTAGCCTGTTAACACAGTACAGATATACAGTTAGCATTATTTTAAGCATTAAAGTTAACACGAAAACATTTGCCAACTAGATCCACAGAAAGTCAGTCATCTATTCCAGAATACGAACAAGACATCTACCACCATTACAAACATGCACATTAAACATGCTATAACACTACAGTAAAAAAGTCTGAATACCCATGCCAAAAATCATAGGGAGACTGAGCCCCTCAAGCTATGTTAAAGGAGACTCTTTATCAAAAGAGCAATTCCTAAACCTGAGCAGATCTACTCCAAACCACAAAAATCCCCCACCTCCCCCTAAACATAAAATCAACAATAAAGGAGAAATATGATGCCATTCTCTCAAGGCTCCTTCAGCACAGGATGTTTTTGCCTTGCAGCAATTCAAAGGCTGTTGAAGTTCTTTTCAGTAATTTCCAAATTCTTTCCAGAAGTGATTTATAAGATTTCCAGGGACAAAAGCTACAAACACCAGAAGAGTCTACCAAAAATTTGAACTTTGTGTTTCGTTCTTCACATATGCTGTCCAAATAGCAGGACAAGAACATGCCGAACACATGTACAACTCCAGTCAGATGCCCGATGTGTCAGTGAGAGACCTCCTGTAGGTTCAGAAACCACAATTCAGTGGAATTACAATGCAGCTGCTGCAATTCTCAAAGGATATCCTATATTTAAATAATCTCTCACTTCATACAAAGTTGAACAGCCTTAGTTTCTAGCTCAAAAGTCTGACATAGAAATTAAACGACACAGTCATTCCTGAAGATTCAGATGACCAGAAACTCAAAGAGTTCAAAAGCTATGCTGTAATTCAAACTGCATTTACATGAATTGTCTCCACTTCATGTACTAGTTATAGTGTCCCAGAGACACTCCTCAAAAGTGTTCCCAAATCTCTGACCGAAGCACTAAAAAAAAAAAAAACAAACCCCAACCCTAAAACTCCCAACAAAACAAACAGAAAAGCCTCACAACCACCTTAAGGCTGAAGTTTTTAAGCTCAAGTCATCTGCTGGAAAAAAACAAGACATCAAAATGAAAAAAATAAGAGTGCTAAAAAGATTGCTTATTTCAACACCCATGGATCTTCAGCTAATTTTATTGATTCCACAATCATATTTTTCTAGGTTTGGCCTGTTGCATGCATATTCTACTAAGCAAACATGAAGAAGAAATTATGGTGGTAAAACTGAGTATAAGTGATTTCATGACCCGGAGTTTAACACAAGTGCTTTTACAACTCAAAACTTCCCTGCCTCCCAAGCCCAGAAAGAGAGCACACAGGAATGGAGAAAACCAGAGTGCACCAACTCCAAAAATCATTCTACAGAGCTCACTAGCCTAAACACAACTGTAAGATTATTAAATATACACAGGAATGTGGCTGAAATAAAGACACTGCAACCAGACTTTCTATTTTTTAACACAAAAATTTATTACAGAAGAATTAGTATATAAAATATATGTAAGTTATACATAACATCCTCCCAAGATGCTAAGCCATGGAAAAAGAGAAATTTAAAAAAACTCTCCTCTGTGATTGGCAGAAATAGATATACGAGCTGACACATAAGCTAAATTTTAGTGGGCTAAGCACAACCATAGCTTTGGTGTACAAGGGGAGCCCTTTGTGGAAGTTACATGAAGCTCCTTGAGCTCTAATCATGCTCGTGGCTTGTCAGTGTCCTGTGAAGGACTGAAAAAAATATACAGAATTCCATTTTTACTAACCTTAACAGGAAAAAAAAACAACTTATGTTTCTGTTGTAATTTCTGTTCAGTTTTTACTGCACAGTTCTGCAAGAAACACTTCTAGAATCCTCCCCCGAGGACCGATGGTGTTGCCAAAGCTGTCTGTCATGCTGGTACAACTGTGGAGGACAATGGACAGCACATGTAAACAAAAAAGGCCAGCAGTGTTTGTGATGACTGCAGTGACACATTCCTAGGATTATTCTGCAAGAAAGGAACTCAGATTGGGTCCAGAAGGAAGTAAACTTTTTAGTTTCAGTCTGAACCATGTAGCCCTGCTGAAATGGAGTGCGTGCACTACGCAAGAACAGTGATACTGGGAATTTTACGTACTGCGTGATTTTGCAAAATCCACTCAGGTTTCACTGGGTAACACAGTGCTCTCTCCTGCAGATGGAGTGAAGGAACAGTTGAATTCCTCTTCCCCCCCCGCAAGTGCATCAATGGCAGCCATGTGAGGGGGCTGGCAAAGGAGACTGTAAGCAGACACAGGAGCAGATAGGGCTGGAAAAGCCAATACAGAGTAAGAGACAGTCCTACACACACACACTTCAGAAACTACCAGCAAAACACCTGCAGCACAAAACAAAAAACACAAGCAGCAGAGTATTTTGGGACAGGGATACGAACTTTGAAAAAACAGAATTACACGCATTTTTGTAAGTCAGTAGTAAGCAGCTCCACCACCCGCTACTAAACGCCATCAAGCCCCCAACATTGAACTGCTTTCATCGGCAGTACTTTCACACAAAATAGGTATTATGTCTCCTTCATACTTTATCCACGCTATATATGGGCAATGTTACACTGACCACAGTTGATGTCTCAACCTGGGGGCCCTAAAAATACAAATTAGCACGCATGCTTGAAACACACTCGATTTCTTCTTTATTTGGGGATGGAAAGGGATTTGTTATCAGTCAATTCCTTACATACTTTGCAAGGGTAGAGGTTAAGGCAAGCTGTGACAGGAACCTAGTCTGTAAGTACAAAGAGGAGAAGCCTCGTCCCAACACCTCTTCTTATAGGAAAGAAGGGATGGGGGCGGGGGGATTTCCTGTAGAAAACCTTGATGCACACTGTCTATGCTTCTGCCAACGTAACCTCCAGGAGCGACTAAGAACAATTTCCTTCAATGTGCTTATTTCTTTAAGTCACCTGAATAAAAGGATTCCTAGGGGAAGGCCACAATGTGCCTACACACACACTGAGGACCTGCAGGGATTTCATAGTTAAGTTTGAATGATATCGTGTGCTTACATTAAATACTAACACATATGATTGAAAGTACATAATCGGCAAGCACAATGGAACCTCCATTTTGATGGGAAAAGGCATATAATCATAGCAGAGAGTTAATGTAGTATCGCTTAACAGTTACCTAGAGTAAAACTGTAATTAACACAGCAACTAAAACCCACTTCATTCTGGAGTCTCTTATTCTAAATGCAGGTTTCTGCTTCCCCTACTAAACCAATTCCAGAAAAGCTCTACTTCCAGATGCTCCCACGTACTACCTGGAGCCCTCAGGACAGTGAGTAACAATCATATTTTGTTCCGCAGGTGTTTCAGTGGTTGTGTAAAGCAGAGACAGATGTTGGAAGACAGACAGTTGCATCACCTGGCTCAGCAGCAGTATCACTTTCTTCCTGCCACTGGCAGGGATTAACAGCCAAGTTAAGGAATTGGGCTGGGAGTGAACTTCTGTAGGAAGGGAGCAGAAGAAAAGGGCTAATGTAAAGAACTAATAGGCTTTCCAGCCTCCAGGTAAAAATCATCACCAGTACCTCATTCCTTGCAGATCTTCAGACTTGATTCAGAACTTTAAAAAAAAAAAAAATCAGGTATTGATATTTCACTGTACTCAAATCAGGAACAGTTTCAAATGTATCAGATGAAAACAACCCATAGAGAGCTCTGGTAAAATACATCCAACAGAAACTTTCTCTTCCTTAAATGAAGCATCTAGTGTAGATAATAAAAATAGTGGTGCTACCCTGGTTGAGACTTGTGTGGAAGATTCTGGAAAAAATCATGAGTGGTACTGGCACCCTGATCATCTACCCAGGAGGACCCGGATCAGGAATGCTTCATGTGCAAGAAGCATCTATTGAAGCATCTGCGCACATCAAGAAGCATCTATTTGAAAAATGACCACTTCTGAAAGATGCACCTACAGCTGAATGACAAAAGCAGACCTGTACTTCAATCCTCACTGTCCTTAAAGGTAAGATGGTTTGTTTCTGCTAGTAGGCTGCAAGAATGGGTAGGGCATTTGGGGTTATAAACTGCCAAGGTTATACACAGACCAAGAGAACTAACAAAAAGATCTTCTCTTTATTTTAGCTTAACCACTAAAGTGTAACTGGGCAATCATGGCAGAAATACAGAGAACTGAGGACAAGGCAACACAGCACAACCACCTCACGACAGAAAACAGCATGTCTGTCCAGAATCTCTGATACCTACACCATAGTTAAATTGAATGACACCACTTGTCAAACTAGAAACTATACAGTTTTACAGCATCATTATAAAACAGCAGCCATTGTGCTTTTTATCTTACAGGCATGACTGAACTGAAAAAATTTAGATTCCTTGACAATACATTTATTTATTTTAAGTTTGGGAATGTCTCAAAATGCTTTTCAGAAAAAGTTCTTCGAAGGCATCAGTTCTGTTCACTGGAGGAAGATGGCAATTAAGAGTAACAACAAGTCTTAGGATGGCTGCAGTGCCCTCTGATCAGCCTCTACTTATCATGAAGTCTCCTCCCTGCTCCAGGTTAAAAAATAAAGTCAGTTCAAAGGCTGGAGGTCAACTGCATTAGGAGGTAATTCACTCTCACACACAGAAAACAGAAGGCACACGTAAGTCTCTGCTGCTGCAGACCTTCCACAAACCCCAGGTGCTTAACTGAAGAGGTAAAGCAGGTGGTAATACTAAAAGGTGGCAATAATCTCAGGAACACTTAAGACTGAACATAAAGCAAACAAACAACATGATTTTGCTTTTCTCTCCCCACCCATTATGGTCACAAGACCAGAAGATAAGAAAAGGCAAGAAAAGGGAAGGATTCCCACAACCAAGTTTTCAATGCAGTTGAACGTACTCACAGTATTTCCATGCCTACGGTACATACGTACAGTAATAGTCAAGCTTTCATACATAGTCAAGGTGCCAAACATAGATCTTTCTTATCTGACCTCAACCTATTCTTTTCATAGCCTATCATTCTCAAACAACTTCATAACAATTTCACCTTGAGTCACCCAGGAAGCTTTGCGGATATCTGAACTGAAAATCAAGATTTTCTTCAGAGAACCTCATGTCCCCTCCCAGAGGGCCCTATCCCCACCTAACCCAGCACCTAAAGTTTATCTGTTCATTCACAGCAACATTATAATCTCAAACATCATCATTTGCACTAAGCACTGACTTTTCAGCTACCTTAAAAATATCTAAGAATTTCTTAGACATAAGACATGCTCAGATACTTTTAAGAGATTAAAACTGAATTCAAGAATAAATGTTATTTTAGCCAGAATTGCTCACATTCAGTGGCATTTAGCCAATGCCCAGGTTAGCCCATGCCTTGAAAAATACAGGCCATGCCTGCCATCAACAAGAAAGCCCCAAGGGTCAAGCACTGAGAAGAGCCAGCATTATCCTTGTTGAAAGACAGGTCCCATGTTGCAGTTTCCTTACATTAAATAGACACCACATGAACAGCACTGAAAAGTAACCACCTCTCACATTTCCAAGCTTCTGCTTTCTCACCAGTACCCAAAACGAGGAGATATGTTACCGATTTGGTTTCTGGAAGGTGAGTGCAAATAGCCAAGACCACCTTTGACAGCCACCTGAACAGAGACAGCACTCTCTGCAACACCACTGTAAACGTGAGCTGAAAGTGGCTGTTCACTCCCATGGACTTTTAACCACTGCTTTCAAAATGTCTTTTTCAGAAAAAGTCCTTTAGCATTATCTTTTTTCTTTGACACTCAGCAAACAATCCTGCCACACACAAACTCTACATAGAAATGAAAACTTCCCTAGTGCTGTGCCACTTGCATTAACTCTTGAATATCTCAGACCTCCCCAATACAATGCTGAAAATCTGAGGAACTTCATCACCAACAGGACAAAATCAAAAATAATACGTTCTCCTGAGGATACAAATTAGCCTCTTTTTATTAAAACAAACCCTTCACTGAAAAATTTTACAAGCAAGGACATTTTTGATACTAGAAAACTGGCAGTCAACAAACAAGGCGTACTTAAGACATTGAACCAAGCACCCCTTATAATAAAAAAAATAGTTATTTCACAGATGTCACTTCTCTCAGGCAACCACATGAAGTAGTAGCTTGAAAAAAATCTCACTGGAAAACACACTGGACTGAGTTACCTCAGCAGAAAAACAGGGGAAGGACCAGAAAGGGAACTAGAAGTAAACTAAGAAATAAATTTTAAGACAGGAATTATAACAAAGTACTTTAACGGAGATACAGGACAGCCAAAGAGGAGGGGACAAGAGGATATACACAGTGAAAAGAATACCAGTGACAGCCAGTAAAAGATCTGCTATACTGGACTGCAAGGAAGAGCAGCCTGAGCAAGGAAACCAACAATCTGCTGCCGAGGATGTGGCAAGACAGGTGATTTTCAACTCAGCGAGGTTAGAAAAAATGTCAAATTTCTCTCCAAGTCCTGGGCACAGTCCTTTGAAAGTTGTGAAGATCAACGCACATTCAGTTTTAACAGCTTTAATAATTAAAACTACAGAAGAGTTAAACCTTGTATCCTCCATGAACATAGAATAAGATTTTTTTTTCCGCCTGCAGGACACGGAGATTGAGATGGAAAAGCCGTTGCCTTGCCAACATAAATATTTCTGTATGGCTTAACAGAAGAGCTTCTGAATTAGGATGTTGCATAAGGAGCAGTTAGGTCAACATCCCAGTTTCCCAGGCAGTCTACCCTTGATACAAATGCAGTAACAGCCCTGGAAGAACAGGAGATGTTTCAGGAGGTATGTCATTCTGACGCTCATCCCAAAGAAGGCTTTGGTTTTCAGGAGAGCATCATCTCTGCAAGAACACTCCATAATAGCAACACTAGCAGTGCTAAGGGCCACCGATTTTTCGGGGTTCAATCAAAAAAAAAAAAAAAAAAAAAAAAACTTAATAGCGAGAGTAAGCAGTAACTCATTAATTTCACATCAAGACAAAGATGAAACATGAAGCTCTTAAGACCCAAATAATGTATGCACCCACAGAAAGCAGCAGAGAAACTAAGGAGCACATGCATCTTGATAGATGCATTGCATATCCTTACAAATACAACTGCACTAAATGGTTTAGCACCCACTTTTAAAAATAGTCTTCCCTTACGTTTAGTACAAGGAACTGTCAGTAAGTGACTGTTTGCATGAGAACAAGATGAAAAAAACTGCATCAGCATTACAAAATCCTCTCCTCAAAACATATACACACACATGTGTATGTATATACACACTAAGTCCAAACCAAGTAAAACAGTATTTTTAGGAATCCAGACTCTCTATCAAACTAGTCAGACAAGTTGACTGACAGATACATGCAAACAAATAAAGACATATTATAAATAACTTGGAAGTGCCAGAGTTGGCAGCAGTCACCACAGTATTTGAGCTCCCCTTTATATGTAAGTTGCAAAACATCAGCATCTAATACTTCCAAGAAGGAAAGATCTGCTACGGGTCTTCACTCACAAAATAGGAGTATAGCTCATAGGCATTCGAACTGTACTGCATTTTGGGTGCTGTGAAGAACAAGAACCCTTTGCTAACATGAAGATCTTTCCAACAAACTTTCACATTATTTCTTAATCAGTACCTCCCAGGCTGAAATTAACTTCACCAGGCTCAGGAGTTGAGATATATCATCAATTCATCTAAAAATAGAAGTTGTTGGATGTAACTAGATCTGACATCACTGAATTTTTATATTTAATTTAATAGTTCTCTCTACCTATTAGCTAGTGAAAATAAAGTTACAAATAATGGGTCTCAGGTAATTTACAAATAAAATCTCCCATATCAATTAGATATAACTTTGTATACCACCCAAGTGGAGTACTTCGAACCAGGAGATACAGATGTGCCTACCTCATAAATCACAATTACTGTATCTGACCAAATCCTATGGGAGTTCCTCATAAAGACCTTTCTGTAATGTCTTAACATACTTCTAGATTTACTCTGTATTATAACTTCAGACAAGTGACCTTTACATTTTCGTGTGTGCAACCTCAAAGTAAGGAAGCCAAAACATAAGAAAACAAGCACTACCCATGAAGTTAACATTTAACTTAAGTGAACAAATATTCCTTCACGTTGGACTGATCAAGATTTTCATGACTGTTAATCAATGCAGAAACTAACATGACTAAACTCATCACAAACACATTGCCCTGAGACTCTGTCCACTGCAAACCGATTACAGCTGTTACTGAAGATCAACAGCTGCAGCATGGAAAGCCAGGTCCCTTGGCCTTGCTTGCCTTCTTATCCCCACCAAAAAAAGCCTCAAAAAATAACAAGGCCCACCATTTAATAATGTCTTCTGTGATTAGTAAAAAAAATTGTGGGAAGCTACATCGCACTGTATGCTTATTATCTTGATGGTATTTGTGGCCTGTTTTGTTTTAAGAAAACATTTGGTACTATTTTGTCAATAAAGCAGAAGCATTTGTCAAACACTGTCATTATATACCAGTCTGAAACATCAAAATCAAACACCCTATTTTAAACTTCCATCAAGATAATAGCTTTATGTTGGATGTTTTTCATGAGCAGAATAGACAATAGTTTCTCAAGTTCAATATACTGACATTTCTTTTTCCTCACACATGAAAAAGCCCATTTGTATTTTTCTGGCAGAAACCGCCTTTCACTGTGTGTTTACTGCAGTTGCCTAGGGGAAATCCTAACACCAATTATCAAAAGCAACACTATTACACTAATAGTTTGCATTAATGCTTTTTTTTAACCCTATGCAGCTCAAAGTGAAAATGAATATGCAGGCATAAGAGATTTGCACTCACTCTCCACTTTCTAAATATCTATTTCTAAGGTTATAACCATGCCAAAGAAAACAACAGTTACATGCTATTTCAGATATCATCTTACACAAATCATTTGGTAACTGGATAGTTGTAGTTCGGCAATCAGTATTAAGCTACCAGTGGTCATCAGCACAGTAGTATCAAAATTAGCCCTGCTCTGCAGAAAAGAGCCAAAGTGTTCATTCAAATTACACTCAAGCGCTTCTTCAGCGGTGATCTAAGAATCCAAGATCTGAAAGCAACACTACTACCAAGCTTACGCTGTGTAGCATGCAACATACTGCTTTGAAACTATATTTTGCCAAATGGAGCAATTAAAAGTTCTGGCTGCTTAACTACTAAAGAGTAAGGGTTCAGCATCTGGTACAAGTGATAACATTTTCTAGGGCAAAGTGACCACTACATCCAGTGAAGAATGCTAATGACTGAAGCAGCAAAGTTTGAAGCTCTATGCTATGAGCTATGAGCAACTTAAACCCTTCCTTCGGTTTCAGAAAACAGCTCACTTGCTACCCCCCCACATACAGATTCCACTTCTGAAAAACCAAATGCTTGGTCATTAACTCGGGACTCACTAGGATCATGAAACAGTTCCAGAGTAACCGTATCCTTGCCACATTGATCACCCTCAAATTCAGGGCAAGTAATTAGGAGGAGAGGAACAAGAATATCATGTTTTAAATGTTCCTTTCCTTGTGCAAACTGTATTTTCGTCATCTACATGAGCTTCATTAGATCAACACATTTTTACCTACAGTGGTAAACCAAGCAACAGGTAGATCTCTGGCAAACAAAGAAGTATGCTAATTTAATTTACAGAGCTTGGTTTGTGAGGAAATGGTGATGAATGCCTGTACAACACTTTTACATAAGTATTCAGTGATCCGTCCCAAGAAAGTTACCCACTACTGCCATCAGGTATTTAACTGTCAAGTTAACATAGAGCAACATTAAAATTCTACATTTCTTTTCAATTTTAACAGAAAAACAAAGACTGTGACTGCTAGCATCTGGCATACACTTCAATATTGTGCAAACATTAATCCATCTCATTCTCTAATTCAGCCAGTGACCTTAATACCAGTTCAGTTCTTAATCATCTGGCTGTATCAGTGCAGCTGGCGTTCATTTTGCTTGACATAGGACCTACCCAATAAATAATAATAAAAAACCCTCTTAGACAATGCTTAACCCCAATTGCAATCTATTTATCTGCTAGACTTTATTTTCCTACCAATGCCTAGACAACACTCACAATAACTGAAACAGCTAGAAGAGTCCTAGAAGACTTCTAGTCCATTAAAGGGACTCTCCAGTGCTGAAAAATAATATTCCTATACCAGCACATCATCAAAAAACTTCAGCTACAAGACAGGGAACAATGCCCGACTAGTTCCAATACACTTGCATCACATTGCCCAAATGTCAAGTGCTCCAAAGCTTTGCCTGCTTACCCATATGAGTGCACAGAAAGTTTACTGGGCTGGTGTTGGAAATGCCAGCGGTGTAGAAGAGTGGCAACTGTAGCAGGGTAACAAGCGACAACACATAATTAACAAGAATTATCTCAAGTGAAGTTTTGCAAGAAAAGACTGGAGGCCTCCAACAGAGATCACTTGTCAGCTTCCCTCTACTTCTCATTGCCATAAACGGCAGAGAATTTGAGATAAGTGCTTAAAACTAATTCCTCTAAAACCCCAGGGGAAAAAAACTCAAAAGAGCAGTTTATAACGATACTCCTTTTGATAGTCTACAATTTTGATTCATGCATTTGCTTAATACATCCTGAAGAGGAGTTATTCAAGCAAAGTTATTTGAAAACAAAAGCTCCAGGTGAGAATTACTGAAAAAGAAACTGCTATTTTAAAACTCCACTGCCCTAGAGCCATTCTACTCCTCCAGAGCAGCAAGAGCTCCTCTTATTATGAAAGAATCACAAAGACTTCGAGGGGGGGGGGAATGGGACGGACACGGATGGACACATGACAGGAACAACATTGTCTCTGACAAGTTCTCTGAAACAGTTTTAAGGCAAAAATAGCTTCTTTGACTTGAAGTTCATGGAATTTTTTCTTCCCTCCCCATCAAAATCAGGGACAAGTGAAATTCAAAACCAATCATTTGATATTTAGATGGAAAAATACTCCAATATTAGAATAGCAGCATTGATACAGGATTAGCCTACTGTATAATGATTATATCAAAATGGACAAAAACACTTACATGTTTATAACCCAAAGCTACCCATGAAGAAGGAGCTTGCTAACATCACCTCCACAGTCTAGAAAACATTGCGTTAACACGTTGCAATCCTTGCAAAAAAGCAGAGACCATGAACAATATCCAAAAGACTGGCACCAGCCTGGCTGGCAAATAGGCCACTTCATCTTCCCCACCCATACCTTCAGCTTTTCTTCCTTTAAAAGTCAGCTTGTAGGAAAGAGATTTGGTCAACACTTAAGTGACCTGGAAATGGTAGTTCACCTTAGCTGGGAAGTAGGTGTTTGAACCTCCCCCACTGCTAACAAAAGCTTTGAGAACTATTGCTTACATGGGACTCGAGGTGAACGATGCCACAGCAAATGGGGTCTGCAAGTAGAAAAGGAAAATGCTTGATGCCCACAAACTGTTTACTGACACTGTGAAGAATAATTCCCCACACACACACCAAAAAATAATAATCAATCAGCCTTTACCCACTTCACAGCATGAGTAACAGTACTCTTTTGCTTTAAAAAAATCTGTAACTTCAGCTTGTTCAAAAGTATATTACCTGACTAAGGTAGTTAGGAACAGTTTTTCAACAAATAGCACACAAACAGATATTGTGACATCTGGGTGATTATTTCAAGTTGAAAGTACCAACAAGTACAGCATTTAAAACTTCCACTTTCTCTACAGACCTTGTATAGAAAGTACAAAGTCAAATAACTCACACACAGTACCAAACACACAGAACACTAACGACACAAGGGAAGCAAGTTTCAAGCAATAAAATTTCTTTTTGCAACTGGTTACACAGGGGGGAAAAAGAAACCCAAATATTAAAATCAAGATTCAACCTGCGTCTCCATCAGTACTCAAAATATAGGCACAGGACTGTCAAGAGCATACCACTTTCACATCAACTAAAAGAAGCAAGACAAGCCTTGGCTGAACAGCCACTCATTCCCATCTTAAAATACTAAAATATATTTGGCATGCTAATCATAATGTCTCATTAAACTTTTATTGCTAAGAAATAACAGGAGAAACTAAAGACAAATTCGTTTAAACTTAGCTTTCTGGAGGACACCAATAAGCAACAGCTGAAACTGTGCACAGGCTTTTCCTGATAGCAAAAGCCTTAACTGCACTTCTCTAGAAAAAAGCAGGTAGCATCAGAGCACACCAGACCTACTAACCCATAATGCAAGCCTGCAACACTGCTACCAACCTGTAACCACATGGCTGGTTCCCAAGACGCAATTTTTTTCTGAAAAACAAGACTCAAAGCTTACTTTCACCAGATAAATTTGATACTAGCACATACAGGAAAAGCCACTCTGTAACATCTTAATGCTGCATATCAATGGTTACTGATTAACTGAAATCTTCAATTTATCCTGGGCTGAAAGGACTGTGCTCCAAGTATATGACTGTACACTGTTAAAAAAGAGTAACAGTTCAAGCATGTTGGCACAGGACAGGCATAAATAATTGTATGAAGTAACTCTCTGTTGTGGTTACCTCAAACTTTAACCAAGGTCAGACCACAATTTCCGTCAAGATTATTATAAGCCCACATGAATGCCTCTACATCAATAAAATATTACAGTCCTCAGTTACTAGGTCTAAATATTTGGCTTTGCTCCTTGTGCCTCAAACTCCGGGCATACTCCACTCACAGCAGGACTTCTGGATCTGTAACAGGCTGGTAGCACCAGGAAGCATCTCCTGCTATTGCTTCCCCACAATAAAACTCCCCATCCCAATTCTGCATCATCCTTTGCCATACCTGTGGCTTACAGAAACCTTCATCTTTCCAATTGAGAACTGTATTTTCAGAAAAAGCAGTACTTACAGATCATCTGCCACTTTGATCAGCACTCCATGCTCAAAGGCTGCTATAATTACTAGTTAAAAGTTTCATCACAGATACCTGTTAAAGATTTGAAAGAGCGCAGCCAGGAAGAAAGCACACTGTCTTACAATAAAGCTCCACAACCAGCATTTCTGGTTTAACAATGCTGTGATCCTTTCACATCCTCACAGAAAGCAGCTAGTCAGCTCTTGACTTCCATCCCACAATAAGGTTAATTTTCAAGTTTTTCTTGTATCCTAGGGATTCATAGACCCCAGAACTTCCCAATCTGATTCCCATCTAGCATTAGCAACACTTTGGCTAGTTAAAGATTTGCACACACCTATAAAAATAATTCAAAGAGCACGGCTTCTGGGTTTGTGCTGTGTTTTTAAAAAATATCAAACTCTGTTTAAGTTCTTTTGTTTCTAAGTGGTTTAGGATGTACAATACATTTACATCAGTATTTACCTACTTCACCAAAGCAAGCAGCTTTCTGACCACCATAACCCATCTTTAGAACTACAAAAGTCTTTCCAAAAAGGGAAAGTCCCAGTGTTGCGCAGCACTGAGCCACCCAGTGACCTATATACAACAGCACTAGAGTTCAGCTTCCACTCCATAATTAAACGAGCAACACTTGCATCACTCAGCTGTCCTAGAATCCACAACCGACCAACCCACAGAGTGCTTTTTGGTTCAGGAGGTACACAGCCGAACCTGCCCCCATCAGAGCTACTACACGATGCACCTGAGAAGAAACCAGCAGCACACACTTCGAAACATGCCATATCCACTACTGCATACATCTGTCACATACCCCACTGCAGCACCTCCCTCTCCTCACACACATAGGCCATTTTACCCCACCACCCCTTACCATCGATTCAGAGCTTTGGAGCAAATACTCCCCCACCCCATCCCAGATGAGACAAGGAAGGGCACCTTTGTGGGGGGACCCATTGATGCTCTCGGAGCTAGACTGCATGTCCACGGTGGCTCTCCTGAGGCTGCTAAAGTAAGCCCTGGACCTGGAGAAGCTGCTGCGGGGGGACCGCCCGTGGGGGCTGCCGAAGAGGACGGAGGTGCCATCCTTGCGGGCGAAGATGCCGCTGAAGAAGCGCAGCAGCCGGTGCTCGTGGGCAGCGGCGGCGGGGCCCTCCCGCCCCAGCCGCTCGGAGAGCCGCTGCAGGTCGCTGTTATCCAGAGTCCGGTTCTTGCTCTTGCTCCGCTCCCAGCGCTCCAGCTGGGAGAGCGGGTCCGCCTGGCTCAGTACCTCGCCCACGTCCAGCGTGTTGCGCTTCTCGGGGGGGGGGACGGGCACGGCGGCGGCGGCGGCGGCGGGCGGCGAACCCCGCGGCCCGGCCCCCTGGCTCGGCGGCGGCCCGGGGAGGCAGCCGGAGCTGCTGTGCCGCCGCACCCGGCCCAGCGCCCGCATCCGCGGCAGCTCACCCCCGCCGCTCCAGTGCCTGAAGCTGAAGCTCCGCCGCAGCAGGCCTGGCTGCCGCCAGGGGCTCTGCCCCCGCTCCCCCTCCTGCGGGGCCTCGCCCGAGCGGTCTGACGGCGGGCCGCGGGCCGCCGGCCCCCCATCCTCCTCGTCCTCGGGGGAGGCTGCGGCTTCAGCCCCGCCACAGGTGGCCGCCGGCTCCCCGCCACGCGCCTCCGGGGAAGGGCTGCCCCGCGGCCCCCCGAGGGCGAGCTCGGCGGGGAAGGGCTGCCCCGCTCTCCGCGGCACCTTGAGGCGGCCCAGCTCCAGCTGCCCGGTGCTGAGGGTCCTGAAGTTGCGGAAGCCGCAGGGGCTGGGGACTCGGTCGCGCTCCTCGCCTTCCTCCTCGCCCTCCTCCTCCTCCACCAGCAGCAGCCCGGCCCTAGTGAGGCTGGAGGAGCCCGGCGCCCGGCTCCCCCCGCGCCGTCCGTGGCGGGGCAGCTCCGGGCCGGGATGGCCGCTCTCCGGCCCCAGCAGCTCCTTCTTAACCATGGTCACGGAGATGCGGTAGACGGTTTTCCTCTGGGGAGTCCCCCGCTGCATCCTCTCCGGAGAGGAGGCGGCGGCCGGCGTCTCGCTGCTGTCCAGAAGATACATGTCTCCCCCCGCTGCTCTCCTCCCTTCAGGCAGCAGCATCCAGCCCGGGCATCGCAGCGTGCCGGCCGCCGGAGAGACGTGGGTTTCTGGAACCGCGAATCGGAATGCAGAACCACAAACCACTGCAACCCAATGAAAAAAAAAAAAAAAAATAAAAAATTCTCCCGTGTCACACCCCGCTCAGGGAGTCACTCCGCTGCACACCGCGGCTGCGGTGGGGTTAGGCGGCCCCCGCTTCAGCGGCGGCAGCTCCGCTCCGGCATCGCTCCCCGCCGGCGGACGACGTCCATGTAAGCGCCATCCAGCCCTCCCGGCCCCTTCCGGAGAGACACCGAGGGACGATTTAAATCCATGCAACCGCATGCATCCTCCTGCGGATCCCAAAATGCATCGCTGGGGAGAAGCACGGTCCGGTATTCATGGGATTAGAGCAGCAGCCTTCAATTTCATTGTTTACAGCGAGGCTGCACGTTTGCGGATCTTGCGTCCTTTTTTTTTTTTTTTCCTTTTTCTTTCCCTCCGCCGGGTAAATCCGATTAATATCCCTCCTCAGGACAGAGGAGAGGCGGGCAGCGTCAGCCCGGCAACCCGCTGCCCCGGCTGGGCTGGAAGGGGGCCCGTTTCGAAACGAAAACGCCGCCGTTCCCAAGCGCAGCGGGTGCAGGAGCGCCCGGCCCCGAGGCGCACGCCCCTGGGCGGGCAGCGCGGCGCGGCGCGGCGCGGCGCAGCGGCGGGGAGGGCGGGCAGGCGGGCGGGCAGCGCTCGGCCGCGGCAGCCGAGGCTCTCCCAAGCGCCGGACTGGAGTCCCGCCCGCCGAGGAGCGGGAGGAAAGCGGCGCGGCACGATGCACAGGCGGGGGGAGGCGTTGGTGGTTCACCGGACTCCCCCGGGAAGAAGAGCAGTCTCTCACTCACCACTTGCTTTCCCTCTTCCAAATCTACCCTCTGAAGGGGAGCGATGTAGTTACACCTCACATTCCCCAGCCAACGGTCCCAGGATCTATCCAGGCCCACGCAAGGGCAAGACACACACTGCCCATGAACCCGAGCCAAGACTGAGACCCCACCTGAGCTCAGTCTGCTGTGCATCCAGAGACCTCGGACACAGGGTGAACCGAAGGCAACACCGCCTTCTTAACAATGAAGAGTCAAAATTCCCAGAATTGATTTATTTTCCATCTGTGACAACTGTGATTGCCCATAATAAGTGTTTGTTAACCACAACACTTTGCACAATTAAAAAGCCACATTACTATATGGTTAGTCATGCAAAAAACTGACCTACCATATCCTTCACAACCATTGGTTTCAACAGAACCTGACTCTTCTACAAAGCTGGAAGCTATTGTGATACGCACTCCTTTCACACCCAGCTTGCCAATTCTCTAGCAGTCCAGATCAGGGATGCTGAAATCATTAACAACCAATAGATGCCCACATTAAAAAAAGTCACTAGTAAGCCATGATGACAGACACCAGAAATTAAACAATATTGGGAATAAGGTTTCTAGGTCCCATGCATAGTACGCTTTTAAAAGTCAAGCTTCAGAAACTACCTTCAACTGCCTTCCAAGTCTACAATCAAACATTTTTTACCAATGGCAGTAAGGTTCAAAATCAGTAAATGTATAAAAATGAAGGAAAATGAAAATATAACTCAAACAGAGGAGAACACCAAAGCTCTCAAGGCAATTCAGTCCCGGGGTGGCTTCAAAAAAATCAGACAGAAGAGAGCAGGGAAGGCAAAAGCTGCTCCTTGGGTATTCCCCAGGCAAGTACCACAATTCCACACCACAAGACACACCTGGCATGAGCTGGGCAGGACATGCCCTCAGGAGCATTTTCAGGTGGGAAGTTAGTTGAAGGTTAATACAACCTCACACCAGATACACCAAAAAATAAACGATGATCTGGGTTCCAGCTACCATCCACATTAGTTTATTGACAACACTGGGATCCTGCAACACATGCTGCAGGTCAATTACCAGCTGGACCACATGAACTGCTGATTTAACTCACTTTTCCAGGTATGCCAGATGCTGTTGTCTCTAACCCTGAATAACTAACATTTATTATTCATCTTTGCTCTATTCATCACTGAATAGATTTGTACAGCAGACACCTGATCAAGACCAGCTCTAGACAGTCTTAAGAACTAACCAACATGAGCTCACACTTGACCGGCCTGAAAAGTTTCCCGTTCCTTCTAATACTTGTTCACTACCATAGAACAATAGTAAGATTTTTCCACTTTCCACTCTGACACTCAGACATTTCCAATAGGTACTTCTAAATGGGCCGGAGGGCAGAACCTATTATGAAAAATGGGTCTAATGAGAAATACAGGCATTAAAAAAAAGATACACACTTTACTAAATGCCAAATACTGAGAACCATTAGACCTTCAGCCACTATACCGCAGTGGAGTGCACTGACGTGTACGACTTGCCGATCGCATCCTCCAGCCAAATCCGGGCCGTACTTTCCAGCGCGCCGCTCCAGGAAAGCAGGCTTCTTACCCGGAGTGGAATCAACCATTTTTCATCCGCCCGGGATGACAGACCCCTTCAGAGGAACCACTTTTAAGCGCAGACAAATAGCCGGCACATTCCTTCCACCCTCTCCGCAGTACCCCCCGTCCCCGCATCCCTCCCCGGCGGCGGGCCGCGCCGCACCGAGCCGCGCCTCTCCCCGCCGGGCCGCTGCCCGGGAGCGTGCCCGCGTTCGGGGCCCGCCCCCGGAGCCTGTGCTCCGGTCCCTGGGCTACAGTCACGCTGGTGGTGGAAATGTTTACGTTAGTCATCGGTTCGGGATGCTGCAACAGCTCTTCTACAGGTAGTAAATCATACTGGGAGGTTACTCTGCTGCTCAAGCTGACTGCTCATCACAACCTACCACCCTGCAACTTCTTATAAGACTTACTGTAAATAAGACTTCTTGTAACACAGCCGACTTTGCTGGCAGCCCAAAGAGCATCATCTGCAAGTCCTGTCATCTCTCTTCACCGCTGGACAGAGAAACTATACTAGCTTTAAGAAATCTGTCATTACTTGGCCATACACTATTGGGTTATCTCAGAGCAGTGGCATAATTCACAGAATAAGGGATTTCACATTTAATACTCTGTAAGAGCTACAAAATTACCATGGAGGCCTTCTGCCCATAGCCCAACACAGCATTGCTTCGCTGTGCCCACCGCAAATGGGCTGAGATCCAAGCTGCTTTAGCAGCAGCAGAGCATTCCCTCCTGCCCTACTACTCCTCCCATCACGCAGTTCGCACAGATCCTGTCCCAGAACAGAAGTCCCTCAGGCCGTGGGACAAGAGCAGCCAGAAGTCACAGCAGCCAACTCAAACAATTTATTTGGCTTAAAGCCTACGCCTTGTGTCCTGAAGGGCCCTCGGCAGCAGCTCCCAGGTACCTTTTACTCTGCGGGCGGCTGGAAGCACAGAGCACGACACACATGCGCAATAAACACGGGGCTTCACCAACAGGATCTGATGACACAAGAGTATATACCCCTCATTTATCCCACCGAACTCAAAAATTGCAAATTGCCATACTACCTTCTGCCAAGTACATGAAGTACCTCCAAAATACTGTGCTTGACAAAGTCGCATTGTCCCTCCAAGATACTCACCCTGAAAAGCAGCGCCATGTAAATCCCCCATTCAATGTAGCCATTAAAGGGTTGTATTTGCCGTTTCTCATTCTATTGCCAAGGTCAAGCCTATCTATTTATACTACTTTGAAGATCTTCATCAGCAATAAAACCAAACTCCAGTGCATCTCTAGAGGCAACATAAAGCCATTTGAACATGTGGAATATAATATTTTGATTTTTCACACAAGAAGTTCGCTCATGTCACAACATTGCCAGCAAACTAGCAAAACCCAGCCTGATGACTTAAAATGCATAAACATGTTCCACACAAGAGAAGCACTCTACTATAATTTAGAGTTGCACAATTTTCAGCAACAAAACCCAATAATTTATTTTAGCTGACACAGTAAAACACGGGTAACGCAAGTATCTCAAATCCACCTTTACAATGCTTCAAGCAACCTTCATATGGACTTCTGCCTTGCACAGCCTGCTTTACTTTAAAACTGCAGTGCTGCAGTACTAGCTGCATCTGTAGTGAGACACTGTGCACCACTAAAAGGACACCAACAAATTAAATACTCCAGATTAAAAAAAAAAAAAAGACAAACTAAAATGATCAAGAAAGGTGCAGAGAGAGCCCTGTGAATACAGCATTCATTGCTTCCCACTCTGAATGATGCTCTTGAGTTGAGTTTCACATCATTGCTGACCAGGTCACCAGCACACAGCACTGACTGCTGAACATGAAAAACTGCGGAGACAACCACGCTGCGAGAAGTTATTACTCTCCAAAAACTGTAAAGCAAGTTCACTGTAAGTACTAATATTACTGGTAGTGACTTTATAAACCATGAAATTCTTACATTGTTAAAAGTGATGTAAAATAGGCTTTGCTTTTTCTCTTTTCCCCAAGAACTCTTTGCAAAAAGACTCTTGAATAATTCTTTAATTCCTTATTCTTAATTCTTTAGAAGAGTTTCACATTCTGCCAGCTGACTCAACACAATCACCATTCAAATGTAAAAGCCCAGACAAGGAGAAACGTATGCCTTATATATACCTCAGTAGCATCTCAGTATTTCAATTTCAATCCTGAGACAGACTTTACACGTTAGCCTGTTTTACTGAAACCTTTAGGGGTGCACAATTCTTGTGATGCTGCTTGTTTATATACCTATGTTTTGCTTTTTATTGGACAACTTCTAGTCATTCAAGCCTTCACTGCTCTCATTGCCTTTTTTTTTTTTTAAGAAAAGCAGACCCAAATTTAATGTTTTTGCACACTGCAGGTTAAACTCTAGACACACAGTATCACTCCAAGTAGTTGTTCCTTTAACAAATTGATTGCAGAAGATGAAATTAGGTCACCTGAACAATTCTTACAGTAATTCAGATGTGATTTCACGTTTCTCTTCTAGAGATACAGTGCTCCATCCGCTGTTTGTCATTACAGATCAGCATTCAACGAGGAAACAAAAGAAGGCATCTGGACGAGAACAACATTGTGCTGGAGGGTACCAGCAATACAGAGACCAAACTCAAGGTCTCTCTCAAGCCACAGGGTTTGCATTAAGCCCACTGATCTGTGTTCTTCTGTCACTATCCACTTGTCCATTAAAACAGACCTGAATTCCACTGTAGGCAGTTCTTTACTAAGATGAAGAACAGAGACATAACAATACAGAGAATAGGAGCTACCAGTGAGAAGTCAACATTTGCTATCAATAATGATCTTACTGTCAGCACAATGAAATCAGATTCCTGTCCTAAAAACACTGGATGCTAACCAGGAACGAGAATAAGGGTCATGAGATGTGCAGTAAAAATGCAACTCAATAATTTGTCTTTCACCAGGACAGAAATAAAATGTTTGCACATCTGTATTTAAGGAAAGCGAGGTTGCAGCAAGGCCATTCAAAGCCCCTAAGACTTAAATATGCCTCCCATCCACTGCACAGATTTCCGAAGGGGGTCACAGGATACCAGACATCAGCTTCACCTGGTTAACCACTTCGAGAAAAGCCAATACAGAGCTAACATACAGCATTATAGAAGCATTTATATACATGTAAGAAACATCCTGGAACACTACAGCTGTTGTTATACAAAGGTCTTGGCATCTAAACAGAAATTCGACCAACTGCAACAGCAATTCCTCATGAAAACCCAGGGCACTTTCAAACTTCAAAAGATTGTCATCACCACTCCAGGAAGGTGATGTGTCTTATTGCCAGGGCTATTATGCCACATGGGATAACACCATCTACAATACTTTTCCTTTTAATTTTTAAGTGCGGATTTTATTACTTCCTGTCATATAAATTAAGCCTATTTATGCACTTGATAGCCTAAAAGGGTCATGCTTCAGAAGAAATACATTATTTTACAAAATAAATACAATAATGAAATATCTTTGACTCATACCCATTCATTAAAGATGAGTGAAGGGGAAATGGGAAAAATAAAAGAATTAAATCAATTATGAGCTTTTTTACCACAATACAGGCTAAAGATATTGTTCAAAAAAAATATTATCTTATTGGACAGCTTCAACCAAATTCCAAATTGCGTATAATTTCTGATGCTCAAGTGTGACAGACTTCATCACTGCAATTTACTTAACAGAACAAAAAAAGGGAAAGGGGAAAAAGGGGAAAAGCACAAAAAGTCCTCAGTTTTTCTGCATGACTAAGATTATCCTTCCGATTTCTGCCCTCAAGCTGCTGGAGCCATTACAATTACTACATTTTGCCTATCCATCTGCTTCTCTTCAGCTTAAAAACAAAACAAAATACCTGACTGCAGCTGGACTTCTACTGAGTAGAACAGGATAGTCCTAAGTTATCTTCTCACTAAACAAACAGGCACCCAGAGAATTAAGTCCAAAAGATTACTCTTCCCATTTTAAGTTAAGGTTTTTTTTAGATCACATCATCTGACAGAAGAGTTGCAGCCTTTTGATGCTATAAAACTTAATTCAAGCAGCAGAGCAGGCAAAAATAAAGTGAACTGTAGAAACTACATTTTTTCCTTCGTTAATACTTTAATTAATACACGAAAGCCTGCAGTATGCCTGTCCTGATAGCTACATGGTGAATCTTCACAGTGGTAAATCTGTCAGTGAAGGTAACACAATTAACTTGGTTTATAATTCTGTCATTCCCCCAAAGCCTTTGGTATGGAATGGCCAATAAAACTGCCCCCATTTTGTGCTCTGCTGTATCACAGCATTTTTGGTGCGTGGGTAGTAAAAGCGCAAACAGATTTGTCAGCAAACTCCAGTAAAATTTGGCTGTAGGTGAACCAGACTACTGTACAAAACCAAACCACTTCATATAAAAACATTAAATGTTACAACTAAGACAGCAGGCAGTAATGCTATAGATGATGATCATCATCCTGAGGCACTCATTAGAACTACTAGAAGTTGTCCCTGCCCCTGCAGTGTTATCTGCAGTTTCATCTGCTCCTCTGGGGAAAGCAACAGGAGTTATCCTTCTTTGCAGCCCTGCAGTCACTTCACCACATGATCCCAAAACTCAGCTTCCACTTTAATCCAAGTTTTTATCCAAGCTGCAAAAATGTATCATCTATCCATCAGGATAACTTTAGAAATATGAATTCTGTAACTTCAATTTGCTCCTAAGTAGGCTGCCAATATAACCTGTATTATACCTGCTCACTATTCTTTTAATCTCCTAAAACAGAACACCTTAGACATTGAGAAGCAGCAGCAAGGCACTCTGGCCATCTGATAGATGTTCAGAAAAGGATCAGCTGGTACACCCTGAAAGGACTGCTTCTGTCACCTGGCTGCCCTTTCAGCTACTGGTAGGCAAAGCTTCCAAGAATAAATTAGAAGGTAACTCACCTTTCTACACACTCAATGTTCCCTTAGGGGGCTGTTAACAATAACCAAAGCTCATATACAATGTCACTTCAGAATCTCATTTTAAATACGCAGGTAATAAATATAGAAGTCCTGTTTGTCTCGATAAGGAACAGTACAAGTTTCAAGAAATCCTTACCTCATTTTGGATATTATTAATTTTTCTAAAAGCTAAGTGCTCAGACTAGCATACATTTCCTTTAATTTTTTACTGTAAATATTCTGAAAGGCAGCATCAATACATAGTTTCAGTCCCTCAAACTCAGGATTGAAAAACTTTTGGTTATTATATATGGTGTTTCAGTGTCTCACGAAGCAAGAAAATTTCCAGATGCCTGCTAGCTATCCAGTGTTATTCATTTTCAGGCAGGCCACTTTTCACCTCAAATCGTTTATATACTTGAAGAGACTGCACTGCAGTTGAGGAAAACAACATTTATCAGAACTCAAGAAATCACTTTTGGCTAAACTTTCATTATACAAATATTAGAAGTATGTGAATTTGTCATTAACAACAATCTAGTTGAGCATTTAAAGTCACGTTACTATCTCCATGAAACTCAGACAGATTTCTTAAGTGCCATGCCTTCAGAGGCTTAAGTTTTTATGAAAATGTACTACTCAAAAGCATGAGGTTTAAACCATCAATGTAAGAAAGAAGGACGTGGTACGACACCTGTTATTGACACAGCCATCTATTAACTGAGCAGCATAAGAGCTAGTGGCTAATTTTGACTAGTGACAAAAACATTAAAGTTTTAACCAAGTATGCAACATTTCTCTGCAAAATTAAGCATCATAACATGTAGCACATATTTGTCTCCAGGTTTTTGTATGCAAGAAAATGAAGAAAGCAACGAACAGGAATATAATGGGGAGTATAGTCTGGTCCCATCTATAGGTCGACAACAGATAAACTCTCAGCTATGGTATTTGTACTACAGGTATCGTCCTGGACACAGCTGATGACAGCTTGTGGTGCATTTACAACTTTACACATCCCCTTTTACAATTTGAAAAAGGGAGTGCTGTTTTTGACTCAAACATAAGCCTCCTCCAGAACAAAATATATCTATATAAAATCTCTTCAGATATATATATATACACACCACATATATTATGCATTTTGTAAGCATGTATCAAGTGCATCTGCATGCTAAGCCTACGACTTTGTATGGGATTACACAAGCGTGCATTCTGATTCAGTACAAAAGCAGACAGACGGAAACTGCTCAGAGCTCTAACCCTCCAGTTACTGTATTCAATAAGCCACCTATGTATTACAGAAGACTTGCATTAAAAGTCTGCGTAATGCCATTCTGTAACTAAACAAATCAGGACATCTGTAAAAGCTTTTAACATTTGCTGAAACTTTTTAGAGCTTCTATTTTCAAACATGTAGTCCAGCACTAAAGGTAATACAATGTGCAATCAACTTGAGTAGTATTATTTTCAAGCCATGCTAGATCTAACAAGTCAAAAAGATTTAGCAAATACAAAGATCATGGTTTTGGGCAGGTGCTGAGAGCTACAGACCAACTCAAAGGGCACTGAAGTACATAACAGAGTGGTAAAACAAACTATGCAAATCAACAAACCCAAACAGGTTCAATTCATAAGCAACTTGCTAAAGTCTTTATTTACCCAGCAGCTACATCCGCACACTCACATTTAGCTTCACAGCTCTGCCACTTTTGCAACTCTAGCCTGGTTCTGTCCTTCATAAATTATATGGAACAAACCTTTCTCTTGTCTACCACAGTCCCTTTTTCTTTGGCTTCAGCAAGTTACAGAATATAGTATGAATACTCGTGTCAAGTACAGGATTACTTACATTTCTATCTGTACCACACGTGTGCTCCATGCATAGCCACCAAAGAGAATGGAACTACTACTATCGTGCATTTGGAAGAAGGAAAAGAAGGTGAAGGGAAGGTTAGAATTAAAGTGGAAAATAATTCTTAAGAAATCCACCCACTGATGGATAATAGTTGCTTGTATATACAAACTGGCTAATAATAGGCCTGAGAGCCTGTCAGAGTTGACTCGTCAAAAATAACGCAGGACACAGGAAGTTTAAAGCTGGGGGGAGGCAGAAAGAAACCTCTGACTAGCTGGCTTGTACAGGGCCACCTGCCAGGCATCCTGGGAGAACACAGGCACACCACAACCATGTTCTTCCTGGCCCCACTCTATCTAGGGGCTGCTGCCAGACAGGGAGCTGACAGCGTTTACTACTGCATCAACAGCAGCAGTCATCAGCAGCAAGCTTTCTGCCACGTTCTCAGCATATACAGCACTCCGGCCTCTACCTCGGTGCACACCGGGTGTGAGAACACAGTCCACTGCTCTCCTGCATTGGTCGTCTCAACAGTGCAGCAAGATTAGAGGTGAGAAACAAATCAAGTTACAAGCATCTGCATGTGCTGCAATAATCTCCTCCAACACAACAGACCATGTCATGCACCGAGACAGGTTTTTCCATAACTCTTTAAGAGGCTGTGGGACCAATTCTGCATACCTTTTTAGGCATTTAAATATCACAATACAGCGGAAAGTTTTCAAGTCCTTACTACACTGAAGGTGCAACAATGTGAGACAGCAGTCAAGGAAGCTGAAGGGGCCTGTTGCCATCCACATTTGCAGGACTGTTAAGCAAGTGATGTGTGGCAGGAGGCAGAGATCTGAAACAAGTTTAGATCAGCTGGAAAATGCTATTAAGTACCAGCACTCCAGTAGTTTCAACAGATTTCTATACGTTCAGTCTGTCTCTAAGTAATAGATAAAGATGCTACTTGAACACAAGATTAAAACCTGAAGAACAGTATTTTCCACTGATGAAAGACATTTCTTACAGTAACTTTTAAAATACATTTATTTGTCTCAGTGCTGTAAGACAATACAGAGATTATCCCTTACAGATATACCATTTCACATACTATTTTTTACATCACATTGCTGGTAAGAAGCATTACAACAGATAACCTGGCTATTAACTGAAGACCTACCAAATAGTTTTAATGTAGAAGACATCTTTTACCACTTCAGAAGACCTGCCTGAAACAGAAGCACTTATTAACTCAGAGACCATCAGGAAACACAGCGCTATCTATGAATTTTGATTAGACTAGTTCTGAAAAGATAAGCTAATTCCTGAAGCCAGCCCTTTCACCATACAGAAGACTAAAAACATGCCATTTCCTCCCTGTCCTCCACTTCTGCTCTTTCCCTTCCCCATTATGCAGATGGTTTCCATGCCATTTCATTAACAGGATAAAAAAAAAAATTAACAATTTTCTAACACACAAAAAAAAAGAGGGGAGGGGAGTTGGAAAATTCACTTCCTTGCTTTTGCTGTTTTAGCTCCAAAGCTAAGCAAGCCCAGCTGCTCAGGAAATACCATTGTAATGAACACATCATTGAACATGGAAGAATCAATCGAGATTTCTGTCAAAAATTTCACATGCTGCAAACAGGCCAGCAATCAAATGGCTCTTATGAAATACTTCTCAGCCATGTTTAACAACTTCATCTTTCAAAATTCAGGCACATAGTGAAAATTACTTAAAAAAAAAATCACACATAACAGAACTGAATTAGAATAATTTCAATAGGAAGCCAGGAGCTACTCTTCACTACTAACACCTGACATAACACTACTGTTTTCTAGATACTGCATTTACTCCAGACCAAATGAGGACAAAACTTGTAGCTAAGAATTACTTCCTTTCAAATAGGAAAGCCTATTCATTTTGTGACTGGTTTCATCTTGGATTCTTTCTACTGATACATTTGTTGACAACACACAAAATGCATTAACTATTTTAAAGGGCAACTTCAGCCTATTTTGTTATAAATACCTTAATACTATCGAGGTTTCTTATTCAGCTGACAGTGATGAACAATTTTATGATGCCAAAGTTCCTACAGCTGCTAAGGGGCTCTCCACTACAACTATGATGAAGAAATTTCCCAGAACATGTATGCTTTTTATCTGGAATTTTTTTAATTCAGTGTGACAAATACTTCCATCAGTCTTAAGAGGAGAAAAGTAAGGGTAGATATAGCATCTACAGCTATCTAATAGCAAGGCAGAAGACAGAATAGGACTTTTCTTGGAGGTGCACGCCAAAAGCACAAGGCACAGAAAGCAGCACAGCTGGCAGCAAGTGAAATACCAATTAGATATTGGAAGAAAAGAAAAAAACCCAAAACAAACCACAAACACTAAAATAACACCACACTTCACCATCATGGTAGCCACAGATCAGAAAGGATTGCCGAGACAAGTTGTAAAAGCTTCCATGCTTCAAGGTGGCCCTGCTTTTCATGGGGGCTAGAGCCAGGAACTCCAGAGGTCCCTTCCAACTGTTCCCATTCTGTGACTACAATACCAGGTTACACACGTCCCAATGCAAAAGACTGGCTTGCTCATGGTGTCACTTGATTTTCATAATGCTGGGCCACTCTGAGGTAAACATCTCTAGCAAGTCTGTTCCTCCTTGCATGAGCAGATGGAACATAACTGCCTATTCATCTCCTTTTCCAAGAAAATCCTTGGGATTCTTACTAATTTCCCCAAAAGAGCCTGTTGGTGACCTTCAAAATCCTACAGTTCAGATCTTGCACCGCAAAGGAGGATACTGTGAAACTGAAGTTATTCTTGCAAATTATATATTCCTCTATTACTAAGCTGAAGTAACAACATTCTTCTGTGTTTTCTATTTTTCTCTCAACTGTGTTGACCATATTGCATTATCATCTCATGGAATTTAGTTCTAGGATATTTCATTTTACAGTACCTGAAGTTTTTAATTTGTTTAGTATCTGATATCTTGTGTAGTTAGTTACTCAACTGTTCTTAGCAAAGGTGCCACGTCCTTCAAAAACTATATACTTCCACAGGAAAAACTAGTGCATCATGAAAAAAATGAACAGCCGACCCAGAGTACTGTATGTTGAACAGAAAAGTACCCTTAAGCACCTACCCTTTTCTCTCCTTACCCCAGCATCAAGATAGAAAGTTCTCCATGAGAACAGAAGAATACCAAAGAGCCTTTTCTGCCCTCTATTCCTCCATTGATCCTCAAAACTTTGTGCTTATACAGTGTTTTCTACAAGCTATGACACTAACTTCACATTGATATAGGCACAGCCAGTCCTTAAACCGCACTACACGTTGATGCCTTCTCCAGTTGCTCATGAGATGTTGAGCTCATCTAAATTCACAGAAACACCTAAGTTAGCAGTCAGTGATTTTTTTTTTCTTTCATGGAACATGTGTGTTTAAAAGCACATACCCATTTTCTAATCATAGTACCTGTTGGTTCATCAAGCTTCTGTAAGAACAGCTTATTAAAGGGCGATTTCTATACATATGCTAGGATATCTGAATCCTCTCTACAGGGACCATTGAAAAGCCTCATGAGAAGCAGAGTATCTAACACATCTGGACAAGGGAGTCAAACAATTGCTTAATTATTTCACAGCTTGAGAAGCTGAGAAAATATTTTTCTGTTATTAGTGCTTTGATGTTCAGGAATCAAAGGTGAGTTTCAAGTGAAATCCAGAACACTAGAATAATAGGAGAAACACTACTGAAACACTGGCACACATACATTAATCCACTGAAAATCTTACATACTGAATTGCTGTCATGTCAGAAAGCCACCCTGGGCTATGACAAGCACACGTGCCAGTAAGAGTTAACAAATGCCAATTAAGCAAAAGAATCTTTAGCAGTTGTTATGACCAGGTAGGGTATGACAACTCAGAAGTTACTGAATTTAAAGGTCTTCAATTTCTTAAAGAAGGGTAGCACGGAATTTCAGAGAAATTCTCTTCTATGTTTTCACTCAAACGGAGAGACCCTGTCTAATACAGTGCAATGGAGAGCATCTTCACCTTCACCCACAACCACGTTTTATCAATGGTATCACAAGGAAAGCTTAATCAACGCACAGACAGCTCTGCATTATCACCTTTGGATATTTCAGCACAAACTTCATCAACTATGCGTTTTCAGACTTTTATTCAGGATGACAGAGCTCAGGGGTTTTTGTTCTCCAATAATTTATACAATACACTTGACTATACGGAGGATAGCTCAGGCTATATACTTTTGCTACACTGTGCTGTACAACAGTTTTGTTACAATAAGTACACAGAGAAACAAAACCATTCCATGACATAATGCAAACGTGAGTTTTCAAATTCATCCAGCAAGGTCAAGCATTCAGAAGAGTTCAAGTTGTGCTCCACATTCCTCATCAGGTCAAGGAGAACACACCCTGGCTCCGGGTGTTCAACTTCTGCAGAAACACAGCACTCCACAGGCTGTCAGTTACTCACCTTGAGTTACACGTCCATTCCAACACCAGTCACCCCAGTGTCACACGAAGTATCGGCAATAAAACCGCTAGTTTTGGCTGCTTTAGTTATTTTTCTAAACTGACTTCTCTGTAGAAGAAATAGTTACTTTTAACACCTTTTTTTTTTTTAAAGTTAGAAATACTTAACTCATCACTATTTCTCTGAAAAGTAAATTTGATTTATAGAATTCCTAAATTTTGCTACATAAACCGGAATGGTTTGCTACAACTGGAGTGGTTCTCACATTGCTGCCTGTAATTCTTGACACAGACCAGAGAGAGGTAAAGCTGATGATGCAAAATCTTCAGTGAAAAAACGGTGCCACATCCACACTCTGTCTTTGAACTAAGATCTTCAGGCTTACTTCCTTTGTCACAATTGTAATCTGTAATACCCAGGCAGCACTTGTCCTAAATCAGTCTTCTAAAAGGTACAGCGAGACTAGCTTAAACAACGAAACAACTTGTACTAAGACAGCTTCTAGCTATCCACAACATGATCAGAAGGAGGATCGAAGCTCATTTTAACCAAGAATTTATTTTGCAGTCTGCTAGAGCATTTTGATATTCAGTGTATTTTCTTTGTCCTTAACTCTGAAAACTTTGTAGGAGCTTCATGTATCGATCTAGCCAACAAGGTTAAGATAAGTTGGGCACAACTCAAAATCAAGTGCCAACCTTATACAGATACTTGCCCTTCCTATATCAGTCACTGATCACATATGATGACCCCTTTTCCTTTATCCCTAAATGCAAAGCCAGGAAAGGTACAACTCAGTCTGACAAAAAAAAAAAAAAAGGGGGGGGGGGGGGGCGGAATCCAGCAATTGCTTCAAAAACATAGGTATGTTCATTTTGATTTAGTAAGCATATAAGTATTGAATGATGCCTCAACTCCCAATGAATATCAGTTTATTCTGTCTTACCTGTTAGTTGCCACAGCATCTTTGGCAGGCTTGTTGCTGCTTTCTAGAGGACAGAGTTGCACAGAATTGGGAATTGAAAATCATGTTACTGAGAGGTCTACAAATGCTTGGGTTTTCACTTGCAAAACTGCATTGTATCTTCCTACAACGAGTAGAAGTTCAGCAGATTTACTGCAGGTCCAGAAGATAGAGACAATGCTAATTCTGTCTCAGTGCTCTTTCAGGCCAGGAGCTTCTTAGTGATCCTCACAGGTCATCTGGGAACATTCAGAACTTGGACATCTGCTAAACAATATAATGCAGCAAGTAATAACGGATGCTGCAATGCAAACACAAAGAAGCCACGCTATGTACTACAGCATCTACACACCTAGAGATCTAACAGGGCACATCTCCGTACTTCATATTCTGAGCTCTTAACAGACAGCTTAATCAACTGAAAAGAGATCCCAGGATTCAAAAGCAAGACTCCTTAAACAAATAAGGTTCACACGCAGCTGAAAGAAGGAAATATAGCAAGAACCAGAGTTCAATGCTGGACAGCCAGTCCAAGGAGAACCTTTAATTATTGCCAGCATTAAAACAAGCCTACTGCATATGCACTAGCCAGACTTCTATCTTTTGGGTTGTATTGATTTTTAGCCACTTTGAAGCCAAGCTATTCCTAGTATTAGCAACTTCCATATCTAACTTCAGCAGTAAGGGAAAGTGCATCTTTCTTGCTCTGATTCCAAAACGCACAAGTTTCATCCTGTATCAGCCTAATCTAACATTTATATTAGTGATGCCAGTAAGCATTTTAACCTCTAGTAAAAGGCTAGCCATCTAGCCAACTATTACTCATTAGTACCTCAAAACACTGCCGCCAATGTATATTTGAAGACTGGGTCATACAAAGTGTTGCATGAGGATGATGCTGCCTGTGCATCCTTCCATTTAACTGGCATTTATACACCAGACAGAGGTTTGAGTAAGTTCTTTGTAAAAGAAAAGAATTCCTGAAAACCTAAGTACTCCAATGCTCCTATTTTGAACTATTCTTTTAACTTGAAGTCACAGCATTTTCTAATGGTCCACATTACTTAGCAGAAATTAACTTTTGTATTAGAGTCTGTAACGTTATGACTTCAGCATGGAACAAGCTTTGTAAACCGGAGTCCGGAAGATCATGGGAAGTACAAGAAAATAAAGCGAACAGGTTTCAAAGCTGAAGATTAAAAGGCTGCTTTTAAATTATCATTAGTCATAACAGATGAAAGCTGAAAAGATAATGCACTTGCCTTTCTGAGGAGACAGAATGCAGTATGTCAAAAATTCATTCAAAAATTCAAGTCTCGTCCACCTTGAAAAACAATGAATGGCTGCATTTTTCCTTCCTTCTTATCAGGAAAAGATTTTCAAGTATGCTCCTTCAACTTTTACTATGGCTTTTATGTCCAAGTTAAATAGTTTGCTCTTGGCATTTGTGAAATCAAATACCAACAGCTGATGACTAAGGAAATTTTTTAATTGGATGATTTACACCCTCTTGATTATAGTGACAATTTTGTAGAAATTTTAAATTGTACACACTTGCTTGCACTGTGATTCCCATTTTTTTAATTGTACTGCAGAAGTTCCCAGAGTTATACCTTACAATAACATATCAGTCAGAAGTTTAGCAGATACACATTAAATGTTATTTTACCAGGGAATGCCACAAGACAAAGTCCCAGTAAACATCTGATATCTACTTCTGAACCAAGTATGCAGCATGCTACTCTGTCTTATACGATCACTCATACGCTAATCTGCAACTGTACAGCTCATCTCCACTACCAGTTAATAAGTTATGCAGTTTTATTAACAGGCTTACTATATAAAGTAATTTTAATAGTAGATACTGTAAAATGTGTTAGAAGTAATTCCATTACAACAACTTGAGATACAACTCAGTTAAGACTGCCGGTGCACTTACCCAACGCATACAAACTAAGATAGAGTCACATAAATCACCACAGGAGGTGAATAAAGCAAACTGGTACTGCTTTGTATTGGAGTCAAATGAGTGCATGCAAACAGTCATTTAATGTAACCAAGTTGTGAGCAGTAAGTTCTTTTAGTGCTTATTCAATACTTTATGATCATCTTGTTACAGGGAATTGTATGAGAATTTAGACAAATATTATTAAGTCCCAGATTTGGGTTGTATGCACAGCCAGAATGAGCAAGCACTAATAAAACTTGCCTGTTTCTCCCCCTAGCTTTAAACATCTGAAAAAAACAGCCTTCAGAAAAGGACTTCTGAGGAGAAAAGAAAAAAAAAAATCCACCATTGTTCACTAGTTCATTGAAAAATAGATTAATCGAGTAAGCTGGTTTGAAGATTTGTCAGTTTCTGATATTTGGGAACTTTTAAGATACTCGGCATTTCAATTAACTTGTAAAGTTATGAATTGTATAATCAGAACACTCTTGAAAAATGTTTAATTAAGACCCAAATGCCATAACAAAGGTTATCAGGTAGAGGTATATTTAAAAGCACATTTTACCTGTGAAAAACCCTTCTTTATTCAACCTATGAAGTGATCTGAAATTCAGTGAATTTGGGGAATTATTTAATAAAGCACTAGAAGACACAGGTGTGCTGAAGAAATACTGACTTCCAGAACATACACGGTTTGCTGAGCAATTACTATATATAATTTTGACCTCACCAGTACATAAATTAAAAAAGCAAATAACAAGAAAGCCCTCAAATCTGATAGCCTTCAGTTAACCATTATCCAACGCAAGAAATTTTCACAACAGCCAAAAGCACAGCAAATATATCCCGAAGTGAGCTTAGTCCATTCTGTCTGCTAGCTCCTTTGTAAAGGATCATCAGATTGATGGCGGCTCTTTATCTAAGATGTGTACGCTCGAAGTTGAAAGCTGGAAAAGGATGACTTACAGATATCTTGTCAAAGAAGGCTATTCACAAAGGTGATTATTGCCTTACCTGAAACCTTTTGTCTAGGTAATACAAAGCAATACATTAAATGTCTGAAACATTCACTGCACATCAGTGATCATAGACCTTTAGTCTGGACTGTCTGCCCTTATGGCAACAGACATCGCCCATATTGCCAGTGACTGTAAGCACTGAAGAAACCGTTGGGTTTGTGGCTTTTCAGTGGGCTTGGAGTTTTGGGGTGGGTTTTGGGTTGGTTGATTTTTATTTTTTGGTTGGTTGGGGTTTTTGTGTCTGTGTTTTGGTTTTGGGTTTTTGTTTGTCTAGGTTTTTTTAATACTGTGGGTAGGAAAGAAGAATTAATTCAGATCAAAACTACCTGACAGCAGTGAAAAAGCACATCCTCCTGTTTCGAAAAACCCTTCCCTTTTCACTGTTCACTGAAATGGGGAAGCTAATAGCATGAGCAATTTACTTAGGAGTGAAAGCCTGCAACTGCTGTCCCACTAAACTAGCATATCAAAAGAAAGGTGAAGAGTTCCAACTGTTTTTAGGATTTTTTTAAAAAAGTTACAACAGTTCTGGTTTTATGTATTCATCTTCAGCAATATAGTAGTAAGAAAAAACTAAATTATGTCATTCTGTCCAAAAAGAAAGAGCGATAATACAGAAGACTACTGCACCTTGGTAAGAAGTACTTCAGTGCAAAACTCATTTACCCACATTACAGTGTCTCTGGTAGTTTCTTCAACAGCCACAGTGTGCTTCATGTGAAGAACCTGAAGTAAACCTATCTTTGCAGTTAATATCAAAGAATAAAATTATGTAACCTATCTTTGCAATCAATATCAAAGAATATAATTACGTGATCACAAGAGGGTGAGAACACCAAGAGGAACTGGCTTACCTAAAATTTGGATTTTACACCCAGGTCAGTGACTGCAGTTCCTCTGACTGGAAACCATCTGAACTGGCTAAAGGGCATAAAACCCACGACTGATTCATCAGAATTAAAAAGCTACTGGTGAGGTTACCCAAACCACACAATCCATCTGCCTTCTTAACATGAATTTGATTGGAAGTAGAGGGTGGAAATCACATTGAAGGCAGCTAGTCACCTGCCATAGGTGAGGAGGCAAGGACATTTAGTGTAGGGTGTAGAATGACTAGGGCCAGCCAGGTAGTTCATTTTCATAGCATCAGCAGAATCAAAGCAACTCTGTGCTGCAAGACAGATATTCCGCTCAGCAATAGATGTAGAGACTAATCTATCAGGTAGAGACCAATATATCAGGTGGTCAAAGACTGGCCCTCAGAAATAAAGAGACAGTGACAAATCAGCGGACCTTCAGCCATAGTCAAAAGCCAACTAATATTAGGAAGCATTGGAAAAATAGGCTACAGCTTCTGCAAAATCTTTTACTTAATTTCGAGGGTCTTAGGTTCAAAAAAAACCCAAACATACAGATGTGTGGAGTTATAGTCACACGCAGAGCATTAAGACTTTGCTTTCACCATGTACCTGTCACCTTTTACACTTAGTTGACAGCCACAGATTTTCCTGGAGCAACTGGGAAGAACGCACCTGATCCACCTGACTGCTGTAGCAGAAGAGGCTGTGCAATCACCAGGCAATCTTTCTTTCCTTGCCTCCAGCTACTCTCATAGGAGATTAAGATCACATTCAAAGTCGTCAGGAAAAGAGAGAGAGACAGCTACCTTAGCAATCCTTTGCTGTCAAAGCCTACACAGCTCAGACCCAGTCCCCAGCAACTTACGCAAAAGCATTACTGTTTACCTGGGCCAGCTGGACCTAATGTGGGTTTCATTACTCTTCAAATCCAAGTCTTTCATGTATATTCTTGTTTATGCATGGGAGGTAAAAACAACAGGACAGAAAACCTACCTGAAGAAGCTTTCTGCAAAGCAGACTTGCAAAACACCAGGGGTGAGGAGAGAGCAGAGAATGGAGAATACTTGCAGAAAGTTATGTCAAACATAAGTAATGGTTTTTTCCAGCTGCAGGACACAAACAAGGTATGTTTTACACAAGTTTTAAAACACTTGGTCTGACCTTGCTTTGTGTGGGAGACTAGACTAGATGATCTTCTGCAATCTCTTCTAACCTCTGATGCTATGATGTACAGGTGAAGGTTTTAAAACTGGTCAAATACAGTTTTGCTATTTTAAGTTTCATATCAAATGAAAACCCCTCAAAAAATCTGAATATTTATATAATGAAAGGAAAAACTAACTTGTGTCTGCCCCCTTCTTAACATTCTGCATGGTATAACAAATGGTACAATGCTCCACTGGAGAAAAAGTAGTCAGGCACTTAGCAGATGCTTTCAAAGTACACTCAAACCCAGAATGATCACCTTGCAAAATTCAGAGCCCCTTCAGTGTTCACGTTACATAGAAGCAGCGGTAATTTCCTAGCATACTACCTTATTTTGCTCCCCTTGCTTCATCCCCTTCATGTTCGAAGGCAAATTGCATCTCATGTTTTCCCCACTGGCTGTTCTGCAATGAAAGACTCTTAGATGTAAGCTACTCAAAAATGTTTTCTCCCCTGCTTCTGTATCATCATGTTAAATTGTAGTATATTGAACTTAAGTTCATTGCCTCTTAAGACAGAGACTGCTGCACTATGAAGTATCTTCTCAACCAACTTTGTGGTTACTATCCTAGTTCTCGTGAAGCATTAGCAGAAAAAAGGCTACTGAAGTACAAGGGATACTCTCTTACTGATCACTAAGGCTAAATCTAGTTCCCTTGCATCTACAATTGATGCCTTTTTTTTTAAAAAAAAAAACCCCACACTCAACCACCCTTTTCTTCAGTAAATTCAAGAACATGTGCATCACAACAGATGATCAAATCCTAGAGAATAAAGCAATTCAAGAGAGATTTGCACCCCTTCTAACCAGCACATGTATCTGATGAAGGTTCAAGCTTAAGAAAACAAAAAAAGACTAGTTGTAACGTACTAATGTTACATAAAAAAAAATATCTCTTGAAAGCCATGGTGGTATTGCAACAACGCCTCCTAATCAAACATGATAAAGCCTAAATCATATTTTATTTTGGAATATCACTTACAGGAAAGGAGAACAACCATATTCAGAATAACATTCTTAACAAAAGGCACTGAACCATCGTCTTTAAATATTTTGGAAGCAAAAACAAACAACTGCTCAGTACCAGAACTAAAGAGGCTTTACATCAAACACTAGCTACTACCATGTGGAATTAGAGGTCATTCAATCATGCGCTAACCATGTGAAAGGCTGCTAGGTTGCATTCCCATTACCTCCCAGTGAGAAAAGTGCTGAGAAAGGAAGAACTTACCCTTACCTTTGGAAGAGCAATACTGAGTGTTTTAGCTACAGGTAATGTTTTACCCTGAAGCCTTTCGAATTTGCATGGAGGTACTTCTCCCTTCCTCTCACTCCCCCCTTCCCAAAAGCCAGCTTTCTCTCTGGTCCTTCAAGATTGAGACTGAAATTACATTTGTGCCTGATCTCTCTCCATTTTCCCCCTGACAACCGAAGTGTTAAGGCAGCAGCTCTAGAGCAGGGACACCACACCTGTCTTTGATTTAACATGTAACATTAGGTATTCCCTTCTGCTTGAAAGCAGTCTAACTCTTTTAGCCCCGATTTTTTATTTGCCTATAGAAAGTCCTAAATTACTTAGCTACACTATTTTCTGCAGAGAAAACCAGTTACTACTGCTAAAAGATGTGGGCACTCCCATACAATGTACTAGCTTGTGTAATCGCTAAGCTAGTATAACTGTGAAAGATTAATCCTATCCTAAAAAGCAGATTCAATTGCCTCACACAAGATGCAATTGCAAGACACAACTCTTCCTCCCATTGGCAAAATTAGTAAACCTAATCTATGGATCACCAAAACTCTTACTTCAGAGACTGTCAAGCCTGCTTGCATCACTGAAACAAGTTATATGACAGTTTTCTTTAACTAGTTTTTCAAGTACTTTCCAAGTAAAACACAAATCATCAGTCAGTAGCACTGCCTTTTCAACTTCTTAATTACAATTAAAAATCTGTACACATTCTTATATTATTTGGGGCAGGGAGGAAGCCTCATGCACCCTGTCAAGTAAAAGCTAATTAGCAATTGCTGTAGAATCATGATGGACACTTAAAATACCCAACACAGGTATTTAGGTAAATTCAGAAATTTTTTTCTTAAAGCTGCAGCTAACAATAAGCTTTAAGATAATTTCAGAATATTCTGAAGTTAACAGCAAGCTATGCAAGAGCTCGAAGTCACACTAAAAGTTTGCACTGCTGCAAATCACCCCACTGCTCAGCATTGAACCTCTGCTGTCAGATTTAACACAGCAGGCAATAACGCTTTTCTGTTGGGGGATTCTTAAAAGTTCGATGCAACTGGAACTTGCTACTCAGACCAAGTAACATGCAACTTCACCTCCTCCTACAAACATGCTGACATTGATTAAGCAGGATCTAAAAGCAGAAATATATCTAAATTGCTTCGTTGGTTTCTGCTGTGTGCAAGATGTTTCTCCTCTTAGAAGCTGAGTTTTAAGTCATGCTAGCTTGCTACCCATTAAAGACACTGGCTTAAGAACAAGCTGTGTACCATCTTGTCTGCTCTGCTCTTCCCAGTCATACAATCAGAGAAAACTTGAGGTTGGACAGGACCTCTGAAGATCACCTGCTGTAATCCACAGCTCAAAATCAGGTCCAATTACAGCAGGTTGCTTAGGCCCATATTCCCTCAAGTTTTAAATATCTCAAAGGACGGAGATCCCACAACTTCTCTTGGCAACTTGTTCCAATATTTGATCATCCTCATGGTCAAAAAGTTTATCCCTACATCTACTCAGAATCTCCCATTTCCCAACTTGTCTGTTGCGTCTTTTCTATTGCTGTGCACCTCTGAGAAGAGTATGGCTCCTTCTTCTCTATATGCTCCAAAAAAGTTGCAGACAGCAGTAAGATAACCCTTGTAAGTATCACGCTTCTCTTTGCCAGGCTGAACATACCCAGTCCACTCCACATCTCACCATAGGTCATGGGCATCAACTCCATCTTAGCAGCCCTCTGCTAACTCCAGTATGTCAGCATACTTCTTGCACAGGGGAGCCCAAAACTGGACAGTTACCCCATATACCACGTCGGAAGTACTAAATAGAGGGCAAGGATGACTTTCCTGGACCTTCTGGCTACATTCTTGCCATTAAGCCCAGAGTGCATTTGGCCTTCTCTGCAAGGCCACACTGCTGACTCCATTTGGCTTGCTGTCCATCCCAGATCTCACCAACTTGGCTATAACGGTATAGTAGAAGATCACATCAAAGCCCTTCCTAAAGCCCAGGTATACAACATGTACTGCTCCGCTGTTGGCCACAGAGCCAACCATGTGATCATAGAAGGTAACTGGGTGAGGCACAATTTTCTCTTGGTAAACCTACCCTGGCTGTTCCCATTCCCCTTCTTGTCCATCTGCTTAGAAATGGCTTCCAGAATAATCTACTCCGTAAGCTTCCCAGCAGCTGATGTTAGGCTACCTACCCTATCATTCTCTGGATTTCCCCTTTCGTGTTTTTAAGACGAGTGCAGCATTTGGTTTTCTCCTGTCACCAGGAACTTCCCCAACTGTTGTGATCTTTCAAAGATGACAGAAAGTGGCTTTGTAATTACATGGACCAATTCTCAGCATCCTCAGATGCATCTTTTTTGATCAGATGTCAGCTGATGGAGCACCTTCATAATAATACTGAATTCAATTTTGCTACTGTCAAGTAAACAAGTATTCTTAGTTTTGGTAGTGGAATTTCAGGAACCGAAGCTGCTTTCAAACTGAGTACATCTACATTTTAGGGAGCTTACAGAACTAGAGGCAAAATAAGAAGTGATTGATCTAAATATTTACATTCTTTAAATTGTTTAACACATACAAAGAGCTTGCTCTTCACACAAGCCTCAGAATGACCCACTGACAGACTAAAAGCTGATGCTCACATCTGGCATTTTCATGTACTGAAAACACATTCATGCATATAAAACCCTTAATTCATGAAGGATTTTATGGACACCTAACAAAGTGTTCACTGTTCATTTCAAGGACACACGCCTTTTCCAATACATAGTCCTAACTTAAAATATTATTGAATATGGATATTCCTACTTTATAGCAAATTATAATCTTGCTCATTTATTGCTTTATGTTTTTATATTCACAATGGAAAGAAAAAACTCTAGCAGTTTTGCACATATTCATGATTTAACTGTTAGCAAATATAATGCTAAAGGTTAATCTTGAGACAGGGAAACAGATGTTCAGTCAAAAGGAAATTTTTCTCAAGAGGAGATACCCAGGAAGTTTGTCTTTCCAATCTACTCCAGCCCGCAAAATTTCCCACCACGCTTAATCCAACTGGGAAAAATCATGAATCAGCCTCCAATTTAACTGTGTATATAGCAGAAATACCAACTTTGAGGACTTTAGCATGTAACATTATAAAGCACTTAGAAAGCATTGTAAAGTATTCATAACATTATAAAGCACTTGTGTGAGTTTCATACTAAGCATACAGGCTTTCTATCAACAACATAATTCTTGTTACAAGCTTCAAAATAAACTTTCAATAGTCTAAAAAAATCTAAGTCATTGAGTTGTTTAAGCTTAAATGATAAACAGAGCACTCACTCTGGCTTCTAAACAGCACATTTCACAGGTAAGTTAAACACCACTGGATTAAGCTTGCTAAGTGTGGAAGAAAGCCTTCACAAAAGGAAGGGACAGTATTTTTCTTCTTAGCTAGTTACAGGTTTACAGCTAGTGTATCCAACCAAAGTCAGCCAGCAGTTCCAAAGACATTTACAACTCATAGGAATCCTCTTTGCACCGCTCACAGAACGGCTGAGGTCAGAAGGAACATCTCCAGGTCACTAGTTCAAACTTCCTGCTGAAGCAGGGTCACTGAGAACAGGCTACCCAGGACTGTGTCCACTTAGAGAAATGCTATTGGGAAGCAGTATGATCATACTAACAGAAGATGACCTTACTCACCTGGAAGAGAATTATGTTTCAATAGCCTAGTGAGTAGCTTAAGGTTGCCGATAACAATAAAGTGATCAGCTAAGATAGCAAAACATACCAACTGAATCACAAACCAGAGTGTAACCTTACCTTAACATTTTTGAAACTCTCCAACCATAGTTAAATAAAACTGACCAATATTATTTTGGAAAAGCACAAGAACATGTTTTACAATTATCTGAAAAAAGATGTCACTTTAAAATTCATCGCCCTTTCAGAGCTTTACAGAAGGAGATACCTGCATATCTACAAAAGTTACAGGTATTTTCAGTTTGCTCTCTTTCCAAACAAACATCAAACTGTAAAGCACATATCCATATTACAAACATAGCAACATCAAACCGTGCTCATCTACCATCCAATTCATTGTGGGAAATACTTGTTTCCAATACTTCATAGGCACAAAAAAGCCTCTTAGCAAGCAGCTGCTTCAACTGAAGCATCCATTTTCTTCAAATTGGTAGTATACCTGCCAAGACCAAAAAAAACCTCATTTTTATATTTTCCAATTTATCTGTCAGAAACTATCAGTGAAAATATTGGTATCACTGATAGCAGTTGATATCACTGATACGATGATTGCTTGTTTGTTTTTCCAGCCAAACTGTAAGACAGGTATGACCATTTAGTTAAAGCTGTAAAAGTCTACTTCCCAACAGACTCACAAACTACCTCATCATGGCAACACCCATACACATATTTTCCTGTGTTCATCACGGTAATACACATGAAGCCATCTTCCCTACGTTTATTACAGCCATGTACTACCATCTGACCTTCATTTCCTTTCCAGTATTACACAATATTACCTAGCATCCTAAGGACTTATCCTAAGGACTTTCTTCAAGTGCATACACTTAGTCACATGTACAACACAGTATTTCTAGTCTTACGTGATTTTTTTCAAACAAGGCAGGAAAAGTGCTTTGTATGCTCAGCCCTTCAAGGTAGGTTTTTGCAATACCAGAACACTGCAGATAATTGAGATTCTCCTTCAGTTCAAACGTTGCTACAGCGAGCACGAGGGACAGGAAAGATACACTGACATGCCTGCTAGAATACAAAAGAGCCGTATGACCTTCCCATCTAATGATATTTCGTATGTGTATTTTGTAACGGGATTCCACATCTGAGTTTCCACGCTACGAAGTTCAGATGAATATATCAGCTACCTAAAATTACTTTCTAAGTTCCTTGTCCATCATTCAAACAGAAACCAATTCTACACTTCCTTATCCACACTGAAGTCCAGGAGAATTTGTTGCTTTTTCAGGTATTTTAAATATTTTCAGCTAAATTAACTATTTTTTTCTGTCGTCCCTGCCAGCCAGAAGCCTGTTCTTCTGCAGAGAATTTCTGCAAGGAACATTTGTTGGTTCCCCTCCCCATAACTAAATTATTTTAATTCTCTTAGTGAAGTTTAATGGAAGAGCTTCCCATTTTGTTCATAATATTCAGACAGAAGAGAAATGGTCACCCAGCATGACAATTTGTTTCATGACCTCCAACCCCACTATACCACGCTTTTTTCCTCTGCAAATACTTTAGAAAACAAACTGCAGGAAAAGTATCCTTTTCCATCATTCTTTCTTAAAGATATAAAATCTTCAAAATGTTCAAGTGCCAAAAAAAAAAAAAAGAAATAGACAATTTTTTTTTTTTTTTAAATACACTCCAGCATCCCAAAAAAAGGCTTTTTTTGCCAGCCACAAGGGACAAAAGTGACACTCTTTCATTGTCTACAGGAAAGACAATTGATTTTGACGTATACGTTGATAAACCCTAAACAGGAATAAAAAGCTTGCAGAAAGCCAAGCACTTGCTGGAAGGCAAATTTGAGGATCTGTCAGCCAAAATAAATATTAACATGTGCCCACAGACACAGATGCCAATATCAGGTGCTGAACAAGGCATAAGAGTCCAAGATACTCCTACATCAATTTGAGAGAAAAATTTCTCCGGTACAAGTTAACATTTGAGATGTTTTGCATAGCACAGGCCATCTAAGTGTTGCAATTCAGCGACAAAACACAAGCCCAGTACAGTTGTTTTTGTCAACGTGCACAGCTAGCACTCTTAAACCAAAAACTTGAAAAATGGATTTTCTTACTGTTTACTGTAGAAAAGTACCACCCTGATGAGGAGTAAGAGGAGGAAGATATCTGGAGCAATTGCAAACCAGAGCAACACGTAGTTCTGCTTCAGACATTTAATTACAAAAGCGCCAGTCTGGAAAAACAGGCAGGAGACCTGCCTGTTGGAAGACCTTGGGTCAGCCTGCACTGGAGGGGAGGCTGGGTGGGAGGCAGGGCCAACAAGGGAAGGAAGCAAAACAGGCGACTGATAAGATCGAACTCCTGCGATCAAGAATCTAAAGCGACTCCAGCTTTCACCCTAATAAAGAACATCTTTAAAAGTGATACTGAACATCTATGGAGAGAGAGCAAGCGCAAAGGTTCAGCCCAGAGGTCATACTACAAAACTCTGCTCCTGAAAGGAATGTAAATTAATGTTCTTACTCCGCTGCCTACTGCTAAGGCTGAAGGTGCTTTCTGAGGCTTTACTGGTGATGTGACAAGGTTATGATTAAGATTCATTTTCTGGAAGCAATCTAAGTAAGCAGTAAATAGAGCCACTTCATCTTCTGAAACCTATTTAAGATATCGAAAAGTACAGGAACGTATGGTTTCAAAAAATCAAAAGCACCACCATAATCCACCGAGCTTCTCTGTCTGGAAGGGTTTAATCTTTGAGGCACCTAGTAAAAGGATATGACTCTTCAATTAAGGGAGCTGCTACTGCTTCTCTAACAAGTTTGGAAAAGAGTCCGTCCATCCCTCTCTCACCAGCATGCAGGCTCCCACAGCAGCAGAGTGACACAGGTCTGTGCAAAACAGCAGTACCAATGGTACCAGAAAACAAGCAAATGGCAGTAATCCTTTCAGCAAAACAAAAATAAGCGCCTTCACTTTCCTAAACACATCAGGAGCTCTTCTGAGAGATGTGAACAAAGGCATCAAGTCCCATTACCTTTTTGAAGTAAATGTTTTCTAATGCCTAACAGTTTAGAAAAATCATTCTATCTAAAAGCAAGTCAAAAGACTTGCTCTTAATTTAGCAGTTTTGATAACAAAGCCAGGCCTCTTTACCTTGTCTTCTGCTTTAAGTTTATTGTTTGAGGTTTAGTTAGACATTTTTCAGCAATCCGTAAGTAAAAACAATTATGCCTTTGAGACTTGTTTAAGGTAACTTCATAATTTCAGTCATTTACCTCAGTACTCTGAGGTCTGCTGAACATTTTTCATTTCCTTACTATATAATTAGACCTCTAGTATGCTCTGAATTTTTACCTCATCCCCATTGTTTTACATTAGATAAGACACTTCACTTTGTCCTCATTCCATACCTTACACTAGTTTAACTTGGTAAATGACATTCTTTGCAAAAAACGTTGTCCTTGCTTAAAATACAAGTTTCTCAAACTCAAAGAATATCCACAATGTCAGACAAAAATGTTGTGGAAAGGAAGGGTGGCTCCCCCAGGAATGTGTTATGCCCTTAAATCCACTAGGAGCGGTGCACTTAAATTCAAATAGAAATATGAAATAACAAAACATCCCCAGAAATCATGGCATTAGGAAGAAGTGCCAATAAGCAATGAAGAACTAATGCGGAGAGAGGAACAGAGCTAGGGCAGAGCTGCAAATCACATCTCACATCTAGCTAAAAAATCTGTATTTTCCGATAACCCAGCCTAGATAAGTCCTAAGTCTGTGCCATGAAATCTAGTGTTGGTAAAGTTATCATCAAATAAGCAAGAAATAGAAACTCAGTTTTCTTAAATAGAAGTGGTAGTGACCTAAAACAACAGTAAAGAAAATCTTAATATACAAAGATTTTGCTTGTAATTATTCCCTGAACTCAAGAAAGTAATTCACAGTTTACGCAGTTGTTATTCATACTACACTTGCTTCTGTGCTGAACACATTTTAGGAAGTACAATAACTACTGTACAAACAATCAGTATTTTAGTTGCATAATATTTAAAATAATACTACTTTTTACTCTGTATAGCATTAAAATTGAAAGAAGATTGCCTTTACATGTAAGGGATCTAGGAATCCACAGAACCCACAAAACAGCCAGAAGGCAAATGCTTCTAAGAAGTAGGTCACTCCTGCTGCTTCAAAATTATTTACAATCTCCAAACAACATGTTATAAACACAGCTAGCATTAACATTGTAAGCATTACAGTCAAACCAAGCACATGCACTTAAAGATAGGAAACAAAATGTTGCATTTCAGAAGTCACTCTCAAATAATACATACTGACTTCAAACAGCCACCTTTCTTAAAACCACACTACACTAACATAATAGCAGTTAATGTTATGTTTAGGCAAAATGTTACTTAAGAGGTACAACTCTCAAAAGTGTGCTACACAAAACATCTAGGTGTGTTCCAGGAGAATTTGGACTCGTGCTTTGGAAAGCATACATTTGGTCTCATGAAAAGGTTATATTTGACTACTTTTCACTGTTTTCCAGACAAGAAAAAAAGAATTACTTCCAAACTTCAGATTCACAGTAGGTCAGGTGTTTTTGCCAGGTCCCCATTAGCTTCAGCTGATCTACACTAGCTCTTCTGGTGTATCAACAGCAGCATTTGAAAGACTAAGCCTTCACCACAACACACCGCTCTCAATTTTCTCACAGCACTGTGGCAAATCATTGTTTACAGACAACCATCATACACTTAAAGAGCTAAAAGAAAAAAAAAAATTGTAAAAGCCAGTCCTTCACAAACCTGGTATTTAGAGTACTACACCTGAAATAGCACTGTAGCTATACAGCTTTACTTGGAGTTCAACTCCTCCCTCCCTAGTCTTCACACCAGAGTACATTTTGAGCAGATACTCTCTAAACCACTAAATTGAGGTCAACTCACAGAAGAAACATGACTTCCTAATAATTCATTCAGCTGGCAAACTAAAATGCTTCTGCAGCTGTAGTAGCCTTTGGACTTCAATCATATATATATGCTTTCACTTCCCAGCTAAAAACTAGTGTCATCTTTCCAGGATACAGAGCCATCAAAAAGGAAAAAACATGTCACCAGTACCATTTATCCTAAATAGGATGTGTATGTTGATTTACCTAGAATGACCTTCCTTACCATACTCAGCTAGGCACCAGATGGGATTTAAATACGACATTCTCCCCCATCCTAATACTACTTAAGCATTTCCCACAGTGGTATAATGGATGAATTAGTACCTGCTACAGAACAAAGGAAATGCGGTTCAGACCAATTCCTTCCTGAAATGATTTTAAGTGTAAAAACCCCTATCATCATGCAGAAAACAACATACAATAGAGTCAGTCCACAAAAACAGTTAAAAACAAGATCCCTCATTACTTCAAACAGTGATGTTAAACGTGGAGTTAAAACTGTATGGGTAGCACCAACCCGTTTTTCATTTTACACATACATTTTCTTACAGGCATGCCAAGACATCTGAATAATTAGTAACTTTTCTAAACTTGGCTTGGTCCAAGTAGTTGGCTATAATCACCTGCAAAATAGTGAGACTTCAGGGTCCCTACAGATTCCAGTCCTATCTGTTCAGTTGAGTAAAAATCACCACAAACTTGCGAAGTCCAAAAGCTTACTCTCAGTGCCAAGAACTCCGAATTTGTTGGCTACAGCTCTTACTACTTGCCACAGAAAAGAAATTAAAAGCTACCTTGTGGTTTGGAAGGTCAGCAAGGCAAACTACAGGTAGCTCAGAAATAAAACATGAAATGACAACAAAATGTTGTGGTTTGGGGGGATTTTTTTGTTGTTGTTTTTTCTTTTTTTTTTTTTTTTCTTTTAAATTACCACTGTGTATGACCTTATCAAAAGGAAAAAGCCTTTCAAGGGAGATGAAGATCAACTAAAATACCAGACTTGGAAAATCCCAGCCCTTTTACTATAGAGGTAGAGTAGAAGATTCACTGACAGGATGCATCTTATCAGAAAGGACGTGTTCTGACACCAACATCCACCCAGCATGAAGTCATGATGAAATAATGTATGCCTCCTAAATGAATCCTGAAGAGGCAGGTCAGGAGGAAGACAACAATGACTTCCACTCAGTTGCACCAGTAGATAAAGCAAAGACTGGATCAGCTTCTTATCAAGCCAACCATTACCTTAGCCATATCCTCATCATCATTAAGCTTGGCAGGTCAAACTCCACCAGGTGCTCTGGAGTATGTTCAAGATGACACATTGCCCAGAGAAGCTATCCACGAAGCAAAAGTGGTGTTTCTTTTCTACATCTGAAAGAAAGGGGTTGACCCACACTACTTCTAATCCTAGAGATGAACTAAGGAAATTCTGGAAGCAGACCTTCTAGCTTAAAGTACTGATCTCTTCACCAGTTTATTCAGGGTTCCCAAAAAGAGGCCATTGCTATGTAAATCTAACAGGAGACAGAAGTTTCTTGGAAGATCAACAGTTTTCTGACAAAGAGAAACTGTTTCACAGCAACTCTTCTGTTGGAGAGTTTTGTGGCAGTGTTGCTTGGCCACATGAGCCTTTGAGGGCTGAAGCAGCAGGGTTCGATAAAAATGAGCACTTTGGCTTACAGAGAAAAAAAAATCACTTCTTAAGAGCTTCAACTTCACATGCTGGCCTGTGATTGAAGTCAAAAGGAATGCCCTACACACACACTGACTGGTTCTGTCAACTTAATAAGGAATATAAACTATCGCCACAGCTTAGGAAGTCCTTACTAACCTAGCAAAAAAGGCTTTTCCAGGCACTTAAGTACCAGTACCTTCTTGGGGAAGTCAGGACCTGGCCAAACAAGTGCAGAGTAGTTATGCACAACATCAGTGCATGCATTCAAGTCATGCTGCTTATTTTCACTTTCACTTGCATCACTCCTGAGCCCCTAAGCTGCATACAAGGCACTCAAATTGCAACACAGAAACCAACATGTTGAATGGCAAGGTGGAAACCACACAATGCTATCAGAGCCAGTGATAGCACTGACAGCACCCTGAACTTGAATGAGCAAATACCCAGTTTCCTTGAATCCATCCTCCTTTCCTAGTATCACTAGGAAAACTACTCCAAAAGCCTCTTTCCCTTTGCTTCCCTTCATAAAACTTAATTCTGTGACTAGAACTAGAACAGTAGCCATCTCCTCTCAAAGTAGATTGGACAAGGTCCCTGAAAACAGAACAAGGAAATGGATTAAGAGGCAAAGTAGTAACTGTATTACATACCCATGACACTCAGCACTTGTGTACAGGTAATTGAGTGCAACACCATCCATCCTCCAAGGGGACAAACAGATATGATATGGTGCACACCTTGAGAACATAATACTGTAGAAAGAAGCAGCCCGCAATCTTTGTAAGAAAACGTCATCATTCATAAAGAAGGAAGCCTTCAAAAGGTCAGAGTCAGTCAAACAAAGCTTCTGTGTTACATAAAACTTGCAATCTAGGGAGCTCTGTAACCCTTGCTATGAACAGAATTTCTTAAAGAAAATTGCTCAGGTATTCAAATTCTGTGATTTGCCATGGGGCTTGTTAACTCTAAGTCACTGCTAAAAGAGACCTAGATGCTGGGGGAAAGAAGAAGAAAACCCACCTTAAGAGAAAGGACGTTGTCTTCAACAGTGCTTTTCACAACAGCACAAGAAGCAGGGGCCAATATTAGGAATGCACCAGCTAGACATGATCTTACAGGCTACCCACCCATAAGCTGATTCAAGAGACAGGCATTAATCATTTTGTTTGTGTATATTTTGGTGAAGTTTTTGATTCAATTCAGAACTTTCATGATGCTTGACATTTCAAAACTGAGTGCAAATACCCTAAATCTAGGTTGTCTTCTGCAGATAAAGCTTTTTACTGAAAGAACTCTTGAAAAAAATAAGTTAAAAAAACACAACAAGCAAAATAAAACACCCACAGTATCTTCGAGAACAGATTTGGAGGCAGCAAACAGTACAGCTTGGATTTTAAAACAGTTATTTCAGATCAATATTATTGCTATTGGCAGATGACCTGCTGGAGTGGACAGCATTTAAAGATCATATAAATGTTTTTAATCAGAATTACATCTTAATGTTTCTTTCATAGCAAAAGTAGTACAAAAAAACCTGAAAGTTACATAAGATTCCTCATTAATCTTACAAGTTAAGAATAATACACCAGTACTGTTTATATATGCCTCCCACATTACTTTCACTCTCCATGTATTTATATGTTTTCTGAAAACAAATCTATCTAAACAACCCATAACATTGGAGGAGGAATATTCAATGCAAAAGAACGTACTCGGACAGTGTATCTTCCACATATTTCACTAATACTAAATCTGGCAACTTGGCCCCAAGTAGTTTAGTAAAAGGAAATACACACTGGCGTTCTGGATAGGGAAGTAACAAATACCCACTGCTTTGGTCTATCAATCCATACAGGACAGACAGGAAGCATTCTGATTCTCAGTTCATACTTCAGCCTTGTTCACAAAAGCAAGTGGGTAGCAGAACGGGAGGCTCTTCACTTCCCTTGCCCCAGAGCTGTAATGAGAGCAACTCAGGAGGTCATTATTATACTTTAAATAAGTCACCATAAGTGATGGTGGAAGCTCGTACAAAGTATGCAATGGTCAAGACATGACAAAGCAGGGATCATACAGTGGTAATTATGTCATTTCATCCAACAGGCTTGAGTTATTTAAAAAAATTAACACCCAGTTGCTTTCTAATAAAGTTTAGCTCTGACATATAATATGCTATTATTATCCTGTTTCCCTAGAAAACCACAGGTCCTACTTCTCCACTGTGCATGGTTTTAAAAAATAAACACGAATTCTTCTGCTTTATTAACATCACAAGTCTCTTGTACTCTCATTAGTGCTCACACAGTACTAGTTGTCTGAGGCAAGGGGCAAGTAAGCAGGGGAAGAAAAGAGCCTGGGGCACCCTAATTTGCACTGAAAATAATTTTAAAGCTCAGTCAAATGCTTTGCCTTACTGAAAACATACTAGCAAGGCACACATGAGTAGTGGCAATGTATTTACTCAAAACCAACACCTTAAAGTACTATTTCCCCTCTAACTCACTATCTTGCTACAGCACGTGAACTATGTAACCATGGAAAGCTTTGAGATCATTCCAAAAGCAGAGGGAAAGAGAATAAAACAAGAATCTGGTAGATGTTCTTAAGAGACTCATCATACATGGTTGGTACCTTAATTTCCTTCTGAAGTGCTGTCATCTCTCACCCCCTTTCCAAACAACAGTTAACCACACTGGTGATAAGTTTGGTTTCAACCAGTTTAGGTGGCCAGAAGTCAAGTGTGTTGTGCTATATTTTAAGTTACATTAACAAAATTCAAGTCAGCTTTTATCACAAGTCTTGACATAATTTTATTTCGGTTCTCCTAGTTCCGCTTCAAGGTCCTGTGTATATTCTGTAAGGCACCTGCTCTATAAGCATAGCTGTATGTTCAATGTAAAGACCACTTTCAAGTCCTTAGAATGTTTTTTTGGGTTGGTTTTTTTTTTAGCCTTAGCTAAAATAGCAGCGTATTCAATTATCATTTACCTCTTAAAAGTAAAATTTATTTTCATCATTAACTGAGCCAGAAACCAATTTCTTAAAACGTGTCCATCAATTTTTAAAGTTACAGTTCTTCTAAGAGGGAGAGCATGAGCTGAAAGGGCTTTTATTTTTTTGTGGTGAAGGCATGTTAAAATAGACATAAAAAGCCTGGCATATTAGAAAGCCAGGTGTCCAATTTTCCCTTAATGGCTGGAGGCAAAGAGGAAAAATAGCTTTGACCCACTTCTGCAGAAACCCATATGACCACTCCATGTTAAGCGCACATGAAAACAGAATGCATTCCTATTCTGTTAATTCATTCTCTGCAGAAAACAGCTGAAACTAAGGGATTTTTAATTCTCTTCACTTGCCATATACACTTACAAAAGTTATCTCTGGTAAAAAAATATTTAAACTTAATATTATTTTCAGAAAACAGTGTCATTGCACAGGTCTTACTAGAAAAGCTTGGATGGAAGAAACTCTAAAAAAAATATTTAAAGTTAATATTATTTTCAGACAAAAAGTACCACAGCACAGATCTTACTGGAAAAGCTTGGAAGGAAGGAAAAAAAAAAAAATCACAATTCTGTTTCACAAATCATAGGTGAAATCCTCACTGTAACAGCAGCATCTGTATCATTCCCACTAGGGTTACTTTGCTGCAAAAACAACACTTACAGTGAGTAATCATCAGCATACATACGGAATACTGATAACTGCTTTGGAGAATATGGAACCTCATCAGGATAACAGAATTACAAGAATAAAGGCAGATTATTTACATATATTGAGCTATCCCTTCACATCCAGCTTTGTCTTTATTCTTAAAAGCAACCCATTCTCCAGCACATTTTTTTCTATTAAAATAGCAAAACCAAGAAGCTACCTGCATGCAAGCAACATAGGATATTTCCACATTAAAGGAAAACATTACATCTTTTTATAGCACAGATGAATCTGACTTATCAAGCATATATTCAATTTTTCTCTTTTAAGTTGCAGATACTGAGGAGAGTCCCCTCAAATACCTTGCATTTGCAACAAACCCATTCTTCTTCTCTCCATCTTAGAAGACTTAAGAGCCTTACACTTTCTTTCAAGGTCAAACACAAAAATTTGTTTCCCCTCATTGACCTCAGCTGGCTTGAAGTCTCAGCAGTTACAGACAACTGATCAGAAACTCCACACCATGATTTAAAACAATGACCAAACCACCTTCCCCGGGTTCACCTCCTCTTCTGTATGTCTTTACATATATTGCACTATTACTTACAAACACCACTATCCTGGAAGTATATTGCCATAAATTAGACTTGTAAGGAGAGCCTAGAGCAAGAGAAAGGACAGGAGAGAAAAGTGCAACCAAAAAAAAAAAAAATCATTGTAAGCAGTGTAACAACCTGTAAGGAAGAGTTATTGTGAACTGCACTTCCACACGCACTCAAGTTTACAGTTCCAGACAGATATGTATATGACAGCATGACAGACATGAACATGACTAACAGCAGAGGAGAAGCACAGAATCACAAGAGTTCCTAGCAGATCACTTCTGACCCTTCTGTTATCGAGCAAGCACACCCAAGCACACAAAGAAGATAACAAAAGTTCAAAAAAAAAAAAATCTCTTTTGTGCTCACTTATGTGGTATACATTTTAAACATTCTGGAAGAGAAAAAAATATAGACCTCATCTTTAATATCCTCAGCAGATCCATACACAGAATACTGACAAGCCAAGCGTCATGAGCAGCAGATGGGATAAGATTCAGCAGAAACCACAGCCATATGCTAATTTGCTATTAATTACAGAAGCTGTCAGGACTACTGCAGTACTATACACTAAGAAAGGGTGTCTGTTAAACACATCCATTAAGGAACATTTTTGACTAATAACAGCTTTTGGTAAAAATATAAAATTTTTAGTGACCAAAACAATAGGGTGGGGAACCTACAGCTATTACACACAGAATACGATGGTCAGGACTGGAAAAAGACATGCAAGGCATTAGCTCAAACACTAAACGCAGTCCTTACTGGTCTAGGGTCATTTACCATGACCTGCTCCCAAATAATCCTTCCTCCCATCAGCCTCCTTTATGAAGGTTTTGGACTGCTGACTTGAGAGCTCAAGAGTATCAACAGATTTTGAACAAATGGTGGTACTCATCGCTTTGCTTGCACACAAGTTGGTAAGAAAAACATGCCAACAGGTGAAAACTAAAGCTTACTTCACAATTTCTTACCTCAACATTGTATCAGTTGTGGAACATAACACAAATTACTTAATTTGTCTTGCCAAAATTTGCCTAAAGGGAAGAACAAAGCTCACCAAAGCTCCATATTCCTAAAAAGTTTAATGGGTATGTAAATAGATGCAAGTTTTTTCCATTATCATTTTCATGACCCTCTTAAAGTATAGAAAGACCAACACCTCTCCACATATCTATCAACCTTCCTCCTCTTCAAAAAGGATTTTCATACAGATTCCGCAAGGAGCAGGTTGTCAATAAAAGCATAATTTAGATTTATATCCCTACCTATGTCACTTCCAAGAGATTTTAACCCCGGGGTGGTAGTAATTTGTCCTTCCCAAGTCTTATCAGCCAGAGCTGCTCAAAGCTGAGGCAGACAGGGAAAAGAGATGTCAAGGAAGTATAGAAGCACCTAGAAAACTTAAGGAATTTTCTTCTCCTCAATACACAAATCCTTAGCTGCTAACTAAGTACTTGTCAGTGTGAATGACTAACAGCAAAGAATATTTCATATATCATCTGGAAAGAGCCAAGCCCCTGAGATCTCATTATCAGAACCAAGTGCCCCAGCTGACATGAATTATTTACTGCAAACCAGTGCTTTTGATTATGCACATGCATTATATGCTGAAGGTGCATCTGTGCCCCAGTTTTAAAACAATCATGTGGAAACAAAGCCACAAACTGAGCTAAAATATAACATTCATTCCACAAAACAAGATGATGGTCTTGGCTGATAAGATGGAAGTTTACCTATGACATATGATAGTACACAGATGTTTTCAATACAACCTGAAGGCAAATGATAATAGGCTGGAGAATACATGCATTTTCTTTCCTTTTTTTTTGACAAACTGTCAGAAATAGAATTCTTGGTCTTAATCACATGTACCCAAAGCACAAGGTAATCTATTTCATTTATCTGAGTGACATTACATAGGGAGACACAGAGACATCAAAATACACTCATTCTTGTTATGTTCCTCTGTTTTAGGCCTGTTTCTATCCTCTGCAGTGTGCTTTCAGAAGAAAATCTATTACCCATTTGAGACACACACTGACAGCTTAGGGACTGCAGCATCGAAACTCTGACAGTGGGACTTGCTCAACCTCTTCTCCTTCTTCCTTAATCAGAAAGCAGCCGTAAGCGGGCGACCTCACCACAGTTTCATTAAGACAGAGTGAAACCTTACTTGTTTCTCTAAGACCATACTATGCATTCAGGTTCATTTACTACTTCCATTTCATTAACATCACCCAAGTCAATAGATGTCTTCATACAGCACCTTCATGCCTGTGACAGCCACCAAGGTGACTACCAAACCAGAAGGTGGTATCTTCCATTGCAGTATTAAATCCTGTCTTAAGCTTATATAGAATCATTAATTTCATGAAACAGAATTTAGAATATTTGTAACACTAGTCTGAAAAACAATCCAAATATGTATGAATACAACAGTCATCCCTGAATGGAAAATGGACAATTATCACATCAATATTGGGGTGCTCATTCCCATCACTTTGTTAGGCTGATTTAAGATACCACAAGTTAGTTTTCACACATCTGAGCTGACTGAAGAAAATTTCTGAGGTTACAACACCTAGTGAAAGACATTAGAACCTCCCTCTAGCTATAGGACAGTATTTCTTGCACCAAAATCTAACACTTGGAGGAAATACTCTTTCCAACAATTTTTAGTCTGTTTACTTTGTCTTTTGAAAAGCTTTCATTTGTGCAACACAAAACCTTTGCTCCTATACGAGGAACTGCACTGCAAGTCTTTATTCCCTTGTTTAATAAGCACCACACTGACCTGAAGGTCAAAGACAAGTCATGTACGCATGTAATAAATAAAAAAAGCTGATCAGCTCTCAACATCTATTTTAAAGCATAACTCTACATCATGAAGAGTTCAGATATGTTCAGTGCATATATTTAAATTTTTTCCCTTTGCTCTTTACAGGAAATACCCAGAGTTTTTTTGGAGGGGGCCACAGGGAGGGAGGAGGAAAGGGAAGCCTGCATTGGTCATGCTGCAGCTTAACCAGGTGGACCAGGAGGAATATCTGTTTATAGTACCTCTTCAGAACTCCTTATCAACTTGGAGATATTTACAACCATAACACAGCATGGAGCAATTATCAAGCCAACAAGGAATGGAAATACCCTCTAGGGATCTGTAAACATTCTACATTGTTAATTTTAACCACCAAACTAGATGTCTCACAGGGGATCTTTTAAAAGCAATGGGATTTAGTGTCCACAAGCCCTTCTAAAAACACCTATCTACAAGCTGAAAATAGCAGCCAAAGAGAAACAGGATATACCCAGAGAATAACACCTCAGGTTACCTCCTGTATGCAGTGAGCACAGGAGAATAACATTAGCACCTGAAAACAAACCAGTACTGACTTCTGCTATCTCACTTTCTAGGTTTATGGTGCTAAGATTTATTTTTCCCTAAATTACACAAAACTACATTCATATGTCAAATAGACACAAAGAACATTAGTTTGGTGGCATAAGCAAAATAACATTTTTAAAACTATTGGTGCAAATGTAAATTACTCCTAGGTCCCTGCTCTGGCTACCAAATACATCTAAAATTAGGAGTGCACTTGAGACAAATGCTACTGACCCAACTCTCCTATTTATGCCCTCCCTAAAGCCTGCCTTCTTCCTGTCTTCTAATTCCCACTATTTACATCCTTGAGCCCCTCCCCAAAACACCAGCTTTCCTCTAAAAGCACCGTGCCAAAGACCTTTTCCCTTCAGATTTTTGTATTTTATCCTCTCTTGCAACAGTCACCCGTTGTCTTCTACAAGCTTTCTCCCCGAAAACAACAGAGAAAGGACCCCGCACATTCAGTTAACAATGCTCGCATACACAAGGTTTTAAAATCTGTGGATTTGGAAGGTACATTGCCACAACTGTTCTCATGTAATACAGTGCCTGTTGCTCTCCCAGCTACGCAGGCAAGAGAACGGAACTATTGAGCTCAGCTCTTGCATCTGTACACGTCTGTATCTTTACAGTTAACTACTACCCTTGTTTGAATGAAAGAGTATGGTTTTAATATTCAAGTGACCATTTCAATGAGCTTCTCAGCACTATTTAGCAATAATGAGAAATGTAACTTCTTACCAAGCTTGGTCAGCCTCAGATTAATGTCCAACACACCACACATTTCTAATCTATCACTGCAAATTTACAAACAGATTTAACAAGTATTGTACAAACAAAATTCTAGTAGAGAAAATTACTGTTCATAGAAAGTTTCAAAAGCTGGAACAAGCACAAGACGTTGAGGTTATTTTAACTATGCCAAACCCACAACCAAAACAGATTTAGAACAAGGCAAGTTGGACACAAGTCCTCCCGTGAGCCAAACTGTCAGCTCGAGCTCAGGGACAGATACAGTCACCAAGCATGCAACGAGATGTCAGTTATTAGAGTATCAGCCCAAAGATGCACCAAATTCAATGTGTCTCTTTCATGTAATCAAGGATTACTTTTTTTCCTAGCAGCATTAAACCTACCTACCCTAAACATAAGACCTGAATTGACAAAACACAGAAAAAGTTGACCTAATAAAATAAAGCAACATTAGTTTGCAATCAGAATTTCTATGGCATGCCTTGCATACTAACATTTCAAGTCCGAATTACATGATTTAGGAAGTTCCCATGGATTAAGCTTTATTACTGTGTGCACAAGCCAATATAACACTAAGGAGGAAAGACTTAGCATGGTAGACTTGAGAATGCATTGTGGTTTTTATGGCAATACCATTCTTTTATTTGTGACATTTGGGCTTTATTTAGGTTCTTCAGTGCCAACTCACAAACCTCTAGCTTGAGAAGTTACTTGGGACACCCAGGATCTAAGTGACTTCCACATACCCATTCCTTAATTCCGTCCTTCACTAGGTGTGAACCCTGGACATTTCAATATTACTTTCACATTAAGCAAGCCATAGAAGACGTTCTCAACTACCAATACATTTACTTGCTCCAGATCGTTTTGGTACAGCAACTCAAGACATTCCACAGAACATGAGCGTTAACACCCTGATATACACAGAAGCATGCCAAGATAAGTATCCTTAAGTCAGAAGTACACCTTTTCCTGCTGAGTGAAAGTTACTTTCAGAAACTAGTGACACCAGATGCTATTGCCGTATCAGCAAGAACTCCTTTCAGGGCATTGTTTTCCATATAGCCTTGCAGAAACAAGCTTCTAGAAAGCTTGCAATTATTTTTGCTGCTGTGAAGGAGCTGCAAAGGAGGGTAGGAGAAAAAGATGCATACCCATTTTTTTTATAGGCATAAACTGCTTATATTAAGCTCATTTATTCCACAGCCAGTGCACAATTGCCATAAACCAGTTTATCTTCAGTGGTAATTTTCCACAAGGCCATAGGACAGTCAAATTATGGCAAGTTCTACTTTTGCACAGAACAAAAAAAAGAGTTAGTACCAACGCCTATGAAATCTGTGACAGTTCTAAGGAAGTGACATTTTCTTAGACAAGCACTTTTTCCTTAAAAAAAAAAAAAAGAAGTATCTCTGAACTCATGCTCATACATATCTCACTAAGTACAAGTGGCCTGGGAATGCTTAAACATATTGCTGCCTTGCTGTCTGAAATCTCTAAACTCTCTTTGTTTTTTTGTTGGGGGGGGGTAGGGGGTTGGGTTTGTTTTTTTGGTAGGGGTTTTTGTGTTTGTATTTTGGAGGGGGTGTGTTCATTTGTTATTGTTGTTGGTTTGGTTTTGGGGTGGTTTTTTTTTGTTTTGTTTGTTTTTTGGGGTTTTTTTGTTTTTTGGGGTTTTGTTTTGTTTTGTTTTTTTTTAAACTTGGCCTGTAAGATGTAAGCATCAGTAATACGTTCCATAACTCTTCTCATGGGAACAGTTTTAAAAGTTGGAGAGCAGGGGTCTGCGCTCTTTCTCCAAAGCATTAACTGAGCACGAGGCTGAAGTTCTGCAAAAGATATTTACTTAATACCATTACTTCTGACACCTCCTGGTAATTTTCTAATTAAAAGGAGAGGCTGAGACATTCAGAGGCTCAAGTCTCATCTTATGCAGTAGCAAGATAAGGTGAGTGTGGAATAATCTCAGGGATTCGAATCAAAAGCCGTCAGTGCAGCACATGAAAGAGCTATTATGCATCAAGCTGTCTTAATGCCCTTTGAAAGCCTTCACAAAACTATGCAACTTAAATTTTTTCACTTACAGAACTGATTACAAGCATTTGTTTAGATACAAAGCATCTATGGGAACTGCAACATGCAAACCTAATTTATACGGTCATCATCAAAACTGACTTAAAAAGACTGCTCTTTAAGAAAATGGCAGCACTATGCCACAATTGCTATCATCTGCTAGATTAATAATGTCTAAGTATCAGAGAAAGGGGATTATAATTTGAAGGTTCTGAAGTTCACAAGAGGATTTTATACTGTAAGCAAGTCTCAGAGTTTTGTCCCACAAGATCGACCTTCACACCACTCACACCCTAAGAGCCTGGATTCAGCTAAACCAGTTTCCTTCCTTTATCTAATTTTAAAAAGCAGGATGAATGTTACAAACCAAGAGGCACACTAAAAAACTGCTGTAAGAGAATCCATTCTCATCAAGACTCATACTGTTAGAAAAGACCCAGAACACTCTTACAAAATCCTTATTACCTGCATAAGCCGTGAAGAAAAAAGGAGAAAACAAGGGAAAACCCATGATACAGGAATACTTACCAGTACTTTTTTCAGTTTGAGTCCTGTTAAAAACAGGCCTTCTTAATTTCTTCTGCGAGTCCCACGAAATGCAAAAACAAACTACTAGTTCTCATTTCTGCAAGATATCACTTAGATTTTATTCCATCTTCAAAGGACTAGAGAATTTAGTTTGACTTATGTATCTCATTACCTCCATCTACTGGTAAGAGTTGCTGCTTGTAAAAAAGCCTATTTCACATACTTCACTATTTTTTAACTTTTTTAATTTCAGAAATATTGATAATGAAAGAAGTGAGAGAGGAGAATACAAACAATTAAACTCAAAAAACCTGAAGGTATAGACTAGCTGATATACCTCACACCAGCATTTTCTAATGTCTAGAATTTATTCACCCCTACCAGCATATGAAATTTACCTTTGGACTGAAACTTAACAGCAGGAGTCAGTCAAAGGTATGTTCTCTTATTTGCTTCCAAGAGTCAATTTAAGAGATCAATATGATTTAACATTAAGCTTCACAGCCTTTACTGGTAAGATATGTTTTTCCCCCATACAGGATCACTTACACCTCAGTTGCTTTTTAAATGGTAATGCACCATTAGCCTTCAAAATTCTTACAACTTGTTTTCCATGGTAATCCAAATACAGTTTATGTAACTGAAATTACTCCGAATTTAATTCTTTGAATTCCAGATGCTACATTTCCTAAACTGATGAACAAAACACACATTAAATGAAACACAGCATGCTTACCTGAGGACCCGAATATACACAAGTAACCACCTGAGGAACCTGAATATACACAAGTCTGTGGGACCCGATGAGATCCACCCCAGAGTCCTGAGGGAATTGGCTGATATAGTTGCCAAGCCACTCTCCATGGTATTTGAAAAGTCATGGCAGTCAGGTAAAGTCCCTGATGACTGCAAAACGGGAAACATCGCAACCGTTTTTAAAAGGGGTAGAAAGGAGGACCCTGGGAACTACCGACCTGTCCAGCCTCACCTCTGTGCCTGGGGAGATCATGGAACAGATCCTCCTAGAAGCTATTCTAAGGCACATGGAAGACAGGAAGGTGATTCGAAACAGCCAGCATGGCTTCACCAGGGGCAAGTCCTGCCTGACCAACCTAGTGGCTTTCTACAATGGAGTGACTGCATCAGTGGACAAGGGGAGAGCTACAGATATCATCTACCTGGACTTCTGCAAGGCCTTTGACACGGTCCCCCACAACATCCTTCTCTCTAAGCTGGAGAGATACGGATTTGACAGGTGGACTGTTCGGTGGATAAGAAACTGGCTGGATGGCCGCATCCAGAGGGTGGTGGTCAATGGCTCAATGTCCAGATGGAGAGGGGTCACAAGGGGTGTCCCTCAGGGGTCTGTACTGGGACCGGTGCTGCTCAACATCTTCATCAATGACAGACAGCAGGATCAAGTGCAGTCTCAGCAAGTTTGCCGACAACACTAAGCTGAGTGGTGCGGTCAACGTGCCAGAGGGGTGGGATGTCATCCGGAGGGACCTGGACAAGCTGGAGAGGAGGGCCCGAGCAAGCCTGATGAAGTTCAACAAGGCCAAGTGCAAGGTCCTACACTTGGGTCAGGACAATCTTTGCTATCAATACAGGCTTGGGGATGATGTGATAGAGAGCAGCCCTGTGGAAAAGGACTTGGTAGTACTCATGGATGAAAAGCTGGACGTGAGCCAACAATGTGTGCTTGCAGCCCAGAAGGCCAATCGCATCCTGGGCTGCATCAAAAGAACCACGGCCAGCAGATCCAGAGAGGTGATTCTCCCCCTATACTCTGCTCTCGTGAGACCCCACCTGGAGTACTGCATCCAGCTACAGAGCCCTCAGCACAAGAAGGACATGGACCTGTTGGAGAGGGTCCAGAGGAGGACCACAAAGATGATCAGAGGGCTGGAGCACCTCTCCTATGAAGACAGGCTGAGAGAGTTGGGGTTGTTCAGCCTGGAGAAGAGAAGGCTCTGGGGAGACCTTATAGCAGCCTTCCGGTACCTGCAGGGGGCCTACAGGAAAGCTGGGGAGGGGCTGTCTGCAAGTGCATGTAGTGATAGGACAAAGGGCAATGGTTTTAAACAAGAGCATGGTAGGTTTAGATTACACATTAGGATGAAGTTCTTTACAGTGGGGGTGGTGAAACACTGGAACAGGTTGCCCAGAGAGGCGGTAGAGGCCCCATCCCTGGAGACATTCAAGGCCAGGCTTGATAAGGCTCTGAGCAACCTGATCTAGTTAAAGATGTCCCTGCTTACTGCAGGGGTGTTGGACTAGATGTCCGTTAAAGGTCCCTTCCAACCCAAACCATTCTATGATTCTGTGATTCTATTAGCAGGTAGAATCGTAGAATGTGTTGGGTTGGAAGGGACCTTAAAGATCATCTAGTTCCAATCCCCCTGCCATGGGCAGGGACACCTCCCACTAGACCACGTTACTCAAAGCCCCATCCAACCTCGCCTTGAACACTTTCAGGGATGGGGCCTCCACAGCTTCTCTGGGCAGTATGTTCCAGTGTCTCACCACTCTCATAGTAAAGAATTTCTTCCTAATAGCTAATCTAAATCTACTCTCTTTCACTTTAAAACCATCACTGCTTATCCTATCACTCCCTGTCAAAGAGTCCCTTCCCATCTTTCTTATAGGCCCCTTTCAGATATTGGAAGGCTGCTATAAGGTCTCCCCAGAGCCTTCTCTTCTCCAGGCCAAACAATCCCAATTCTCTCAGCCTGTCTTCAGGCTAGACACAGTACTCCAGGGTGGGGTGTCACAAGAGCAGAGGGGCAAAATCACCTCCCTCAACCTGCTGGCCACACTTCTTTTGCTGCAGCCCAGGATGCAGTCAGCTTTCCGGGCTGCAAGGGCACATCGCCAGCTCATGTTGAGCTTCTCATCAACCAACACCTCCAAGTCCTTCTCCTCAGGGCTCCTCTCAATCCATTCTCCACCCAGCCTATATTTGTGCTTGGGATTGCCCGGACCCACATACAGGACCTTGAACTTGGCCTTGTTGAACTTCAGGAGGTTTGCATGGGCCCACCTCTCATGCCTGTCCAGGTCACTCTGGATGGCAACCCTTCCTTCCAGCATGTCAAGTGCACCACACAGCTTGGTGTTGTCAGCAAACTTGCTGAGGGTGCACTCAATCCCACTGTCCACGTCACCAAGTTAAACAGGACCGGTCCCAATACTGACCCCTGAGGAACACCACTCATTACTGCTCGCCCCTTGGACATCAAGCCATTGACCGCAACTCTTTGAGAGCAACCCTCCAGTCAATTCCTTATCCACCGAGTGGTCCATCCACCACATCCATGCCTCTCCAATTTAGAGACAAGGATGTCATGCAGGACAGCGTCAAATGCTTTGCACAAGTCCAGGTAGATGATCTCTGTTGCTCTCCCCTTATCCACCGACTCTGTAATCCCATCATAGAAGGCCACCAAATTTGTCAGGCACAATTTGCCCTTAGTGAAGCCATGTTGGCTGTCACCAATCACCTCCTTATTTTCTGCATGCCATAGCAGTTTCCAGGAGGATCTGCTCCATGATCTTTTCAGGCACAGAGGTGAGACTGACTGGCCTGTAGTTCCCCGGGTCTTCCTTTTTTCCCTTTTTAAAAATGGGGGTTACACTTGCCCTTCTCAAGTCAGTGGAAACCTGACTGCCACAACTTCTCAAATATGACGGATAGTGGCTCGGCAACTTTATCCACCAGTTCCCTCAAGACCTGCGGATGCATCTCATGAGGTCCCCTGCATTTATACACCTCCAGGTTCCTCAGACGGTCTCAAACCTGATCTTCTCCTATAGTGGGCAGTACCTCATTCTCCTAGTCCCTGTCTTTGTCTTCCGTGACTTGGGCAGTGTGGCTAGATCACTTGCCAGTGAAGACTGAGGCAAAATAAATTAGTTGAGTACCTCAGCCTTCTCCCTGTCCCGGGAATGGCCCTTTCAAACCCCTTCCCTTTGACTTCTTCAAAGCAGTTCTTCACAAGTTAAAAGAAGGTAACAAGAAACTAAATAATCCACTACAAGTGACATATATGTATTTTTTAATACTAAATGAGCCTGGTAGTCTCTGAAATCTTGCTTCCCCTACATTAATTCTTATCAGATGTGATCTTCATATGTGCCTGGAAGCTTCCATTATATCCAGCTGTTCTTTTTAAAGTATTAGCTTATTTTAAGACATGAAAACTATTTCTTCTAATGCAAAAAAAAATGCATGCTTTCTTTTTTCCCAGATACTTTTATGTAATTTATTCTATTCCTCCCCATACCCAATTCTCATAGTTATCAGTAACCAGAAGGGGGCAACATTTTAAATTGTATCAATTGTCAAGCTATTTGATCATACTTACTGTTCCCCAGTAAAAATCACCATGTTGTCTCAAAGCTCCTCACTTATATTATTAAAAGGAAATTTTTCATTTCCTCTTTCTACTTTGCAGATCCAAGAATTTCAGTAAGTGATTTGATCACAAAACTTCTTGTAAGCAGTGAATTAAGCATTTCACCACCAGCACTGCAGTGCACTGCTATGATGCTTCAGTCCAAGAACAGCAACTGTTCTATAGAAACGCTACTGTTAACTTGGAGGAAATTACTACCTTCATTATTACATGCATTGCATTTAAGTTCAAAAATTAGACCTTTTCTGAAGCATTTCAGATTCTTTATTTACCATACTGAGTTGCTAAATTAGAATCAGTTAGCACAGCTGCCCCAGAGTGAGATTATTTTTCCATGTAACATGCTTAACTTTCACACTAAAATCAAAATGATGATCCACTTAAGACAAGGGAAATGCAAAACCTTTTAATCTCATGATAAATAAAACTGAATTAGTTGTTCTTTGAAATTCAGCAATTCTCTGATCCATCAATTTCTAGACGGCACAAGCAGAGCCACAAAATTCTCTTAAGAGACTGCTGCTATGGTGATGCCTCTTCAAAATCTAGACAAGAGAAAATTTGAATGCTATCAAAGAAAGTTTAACCTGGGATTCACCCGAGAGGTTTATTTTACCTAGCATGGATGCTAACAGACTGCATTACTTGCATGTCTTCAAAAAAATAGGTTTTGCCTTTTTAAGCAAACCCATTAGTGGGATTCACTCACTGAATATTTCACTTATAATTCCAAAAAACATAGAATCATAGAATGGTTTAGGTTGGAAGAAACCATGAAGATCATCTAGTTCCAACCACCTTGCCATGGGCAATGACACCTCCCACTAGACCTGGTTGCTCAAAGCCTCATCCAACTTGGCCTTGAACACCTCCAGGGATGGGGCATCCACAGTGCCTTGGGGCAACCTGTTCCAGTGTCTCACCACCCTCACAGTAAAGAATTTATTACTAATATGTAATCTAAACCTACCCTCTTTCAGTTTAAAGCCATCACCCCATGATAAATGAAAACACAGTGCTTGAAATGGATCATAGATGCTGTACGCATCCGAAGGAAAGAACACTGGTGTTAGAAGTCTGATTGTTTTTAGCTGCTCCTCAATGCCTGGCACCACTTACACCTGAGACTGAACTTGTGCATACAGTGCTATCCTTGATCAAATCAGCTCTAACTTTGACCTATTAAAAAAAAAAAAAGCCTAGCTTCAGGCTTCAAGCTGACATGCCTGTGCAGCATCATTCAAGGTTGGTGCTAGCTATAACAAAGCACACAGCAAAGCGGCAGGGTGAAGCAAAATAATCATTGCCCAAGGCTCATGGTAAACCTGCAGGCCAAGAGAAAACTGTTTCATCATCTGGAGTTGTCACCTTTTCTAACCAGGTATCTGAAGGCATTCAGTAAGTATGACTAATGCTTGCCCTGTAACAGCATGAGAAATACTTTGAACTTAGATTGATCTGGGCGAGAGGATGCAAGGACATGACACTTCGCATTTTGATACAGTATCAGAATCTTTCAAGATTTTTAGCCCAGTTTTCGTAAGAACTAGGTACTTCCTACATATTTAAGTGAGGCTCCTTTCTTTAAATTCTCCATAGTTTACAGATGCATTGAGTTTTAAAACCCAGTAAAATATTTTCAAGGTATGCCACAAAAAAACCCAAACTTTGCTTCATGATTAAGGGGACTCACTCAAAAAACGTAAAAATTTCAGAACAGAAAAGTAAGGCATTTTTCTGGAACTCAACGTTTTCAACTTATGTAGCATTGAAGAAAAGTCAAAAATTAAGTCACAGAAACTGAAGTGGAAAGGCCACACTGATTTCCTAATGCTGGTTTAGATGCTCTAGTCATAGTCTCATTTCTCCCTACTGATCCAGTAGGAAACTCCAAATACAAACCGTCCTTTTATAGCCTGGCATTATGCCAACTTATCAATACCAACAGTTAGGGACACGAAGTTTCACATTTTTTCCAGTGTGTCCGGATAAGCTGCCCCTCAAGGCTGATTAATTAGGCAGCTCTTTTAAGGAATAAAAGGTCATGAACCAAAGAGATCCAAGATCAAACACCTCAGTTTTGTATTTCTATGACACCCCCCCCCCCAGACATTTTGCCAGAATTGAACTTCCTGTGCAAAAGCTGCTTTAAGCAAAACATTTGCACAGACTTAAAACTTAGAAGGGAGGGCAAGTGTCTATTAATAAAAAAATAAATATGTAATTATTTCTACGATTGTACATTAATTGGCTGCTGAACTATTACTATTCATTTTTAGCATAAGTAGCATCTCAGACATAGGTGCAAGGAGTATCCGCCTCACTTCAAACACTACTCAACAGCTTCATTATTGAGAAGCCTGACTCCCCAGCATATGAATAGAAATAGAGAGTATGTCACCCTTATTTACTTCCCCCTTTGGGCTTCTTCTGCAACTACCACTCTTTCAATAATCAAATAAGCAGTTCTATAAATACCGTGTCAGATATCAATCCTGATAAATAGAGCCTTTTACTGATTTGAAAATCATTTTGTACTCTTCACTGCTCTACCAGGACTGTAAGTTGTTGTTCATTTATTAAAATGAAGTATTGACATTGCTATCATCTTCTGGTACTTTTGACAGAGACAGTCATTAATTTAAAATAAAAGTCTACTAGTAGTTTGCAATTGCTTTGATCATCACTACAAGGTATAAAACAAGTACTAAGAAATTAATGTCTCTGGTCAAGCTCACCATAACAATCTGAATTAGTTTATCACAAAACTCAGCATCTACAGTTTAGGTCAGCTGTTATAATATCATCGTCACTGGTTTTATAAGCTCCCAGCTGGGTCAACACACACATTACAGACTAGAGCTTGAAAAGGTAAACAGAAACTGCCTGTTTAAGCACTATCCCTTTAAGATTCTGACTAAATCCAACTTCACTACTAAAAATTCTTGGGGTAACCTAAAGTGCTATTTTATAGTATTTTAAGCATGGACTTACTTACAGGTTCTTTAATGTAGATTGTCCCTATAAGCACATATTTTTTCTGCCAGAAGCACACTCCTAACATATTGAGATTTCATGATCAGAACACAGATGGATTTTTCGTCTGTTATACACAGCACATACCTTATTTATAAAACTCTTTGCCTGCTGTATAGTATACCCAGTCTTCTGACTGGAGAAAAATAACTACATTTAGAAGATAGTATTGTACTTTACATTAAGCTGTCTTCTTAATAAGATGACACACCAGAAAATAAGTGTTGAAGGCCTGGAGCCAGTATAAAGGGTTCCGGGATTCCCACCCCCCAGATACCCATTAGCAAATTACATTCTTCAATATACCATGTTCCTGGAAGAAGACCTTAACCTCACTTGTCAGTTATCTTTGGAGTTTCACCACACTGACACCACAGGAAACTCACCTGAGCATTCTTCTGCTTCCAAATGTCACCAGCATTATTGGTATTATAGTTTCTTATGTACAAACCAATTCTGCATTTACTAACATACCAATGATTACTGCAAATTAACTTCCCATATCCCTATTTATAGAAGGTCATACTTGAGGATACCAGAATGATAAGACTCCACAAAATTCAACTGAAAATAGATGCACTAGCCCTTGTGTTCACTTGCTTAACCATGATTAGCAAATGTCCTGTCTATGCCTTCTCTTCTGCAAGGGTACAACCTACTAATCAAGAATAATCTGCCTGCAGCACAGTATTCATCTTGCTATTCTGTTCTACCAACAGACACTACTCACATAAATACTGTCCAGTTAAAGAATAGAAAAAAATCCAGCACAACCATTCACTTGCCAATCTCCTTATAACAAGATATATACTATCAATGTTGCTAATCACAGTAGAAACAATTCTACTCCATCCGTAAGCGCAAAGTTTCATCTATATTCACACAAGCAACTAGAGGTGTTTTTTTTTTAAACATTAAGCATGATTATTAAAAACACTTTGACAAACTGGAACATTCTTTCTCTCATTAAAGAGCTCCCTCTATTTCTTTAGTTTACTGCACAATTCCCAGCATACAAGTACTTTCAGTTAATCACTGAAGTCCCTGCAAAAATGAAATGCTCCAATTATTCTGAATAGCCTGAGCATTCAGAAGTTTATCAAAATTTCTCTTTTCCATTTCCAGAGCCAGGATGCTTTTAGCAGCTTGACAATATTACTTTGATACAGCACAGTTTGTAAAAACCCCAGTTCATTTCTAACTCCGCTACCTATGTTTGAGACCAAACATTAGGGCTGCCTCTGTTAAATCCTTTTCTAGCAACCATCTATCACCAACATAATAGGAAACGAATGGAAAAGCCCCACTCTATAAAACAGATAGTTCCTATCACCTACATTTCTGAAAATTAAGAAAATCCTTAAAAGAAGTTGCTATCCATCTCTTAAACCATGTCGTTGAACTTACTTATCAAGATCTAAGTCACAAGATGCAAGCAGGCACCAATGCTACTGAGAGCTATATTGACAAGAAGCTGATGAACATCAAGAAAATCTTTCAGCCCCATATCTCAAGGCCTTTTATAAAAGCTGATATTGGATCACATTACCTAGCTGCACTACCAGACACAGTAGGTAGTATCAGGATGTATTTATATTTACCAAGAGCCCAGCAAAGAACTGTTAACAGCATTAGAGCGTCAATGGGTTTAGTTCTACTCTTTTTTTCTTGTGTTATTAGTCACATACAGCTAACATGTTGCTTTGATTGCTACCAAGCACAGCTGAGTTAATATTGTGCACAAGTTAATTAGTGCTTACTGCCAGTAGTAGAAAAATCTAACAGTTTGAGTTTTTGATTTATTTGGGGGTTTTCTGTTGTTGCTGTTTCCATATTTTTGTCTTCAGGAAAAAGACAACTTGAAACAAGAACATGAAATTTTGTGTATTATCAGATCCCTCAGTAGACAGCAAGCACTGTTCATGATCACTAACCTAGCATTTACTTCCATCAGTTGCTGCTGGGAAAACAACACTACACGAGGCTTACAACTCATCTGAACTCTCAGAAAATGGAATTTCTTTATGTGGAAAAAAATTAAAGTTAAGACCTTCAAAAACAGAGAGCTCAATTTTTTCATTAGACATAGAGATGGAGTTGATTCATCATTAATGACACTTTCTATCACATTAGATGTTCATTATTATTCAGTAATTTAAGCAAACATTCAGAAAAATCTTCAGACATTACTGTCTTAACTATTGCCACTGTATTTAGAACTACAGATATTTTCAATAGAAAACATTTCTAAAAAGCTCAGATTGTGAGACTGCCTCTGCTGCATAAGGAATAGTGAAATCATGGCACACAAGCACAGGAGTTCTGCCAGCCGACTTTGTTTTGTTATTTTCTAACTAGCTAATGACAAAGTATAGGGATACTAAAAGTTGCTTAGATCACACAAGTAACATTAGGAACTTAAATAACTCTTCACTGCAAATACTAAGACTGTGCTATTGACATTTATTTAACCTGCTAAATCTCATCTTTAAAAATATTCTTTTGTGACAAAATTGCTGGAATATGCAGAATTGAACTGGGGACACACACCAATGAGTATTTCGCTGGTTTCTTCAAGTACTTCAGAAAAACTATTTTATCTGTATATTAACGTACTTTTCTCCTAACACAGTATCCTTAAAGCATACAATTTTTAGCCTTCAAAGCTAAATCAGACTACGTAGGTCAGGTACAGACTAAGAGTTTCAAATTCTTCTCCATCTAGTCCCGGAAGTGATCCAACAGCCAGAATGTACCACTTAAGTGAACAAGGATTATTTATTCCCCCCCTCCCAACAGATTAGAACTTGACTGCTCTTTTCCTTTGAAAGGAATCTTTCACGATTTGAGTAACTTCTGTCAAGTACAATCACAGAATCCAGTAGGTTGGAATAGACCTTTAAGATCATCAAGTCCAGCCATCAACCTAACACCACCAAAACCACCACTAAACCACGTCTACCTGTCTTTTAAATACCTCCAGGGATGGCGATTCCACGACTTCCCTGGGCAGCCTGTTCCAATGCTTGACAACCCTTTCTGTGAAGAAATTTTTCCTAACATCCAATCTAAAACTCCCCTGGAGCAAGTTGAGGCCGTTGCCTCTTGTCCTATCCCTTGTTACTTGGGAGAAGAGATGGACCCCCATCTCTCTACAACCTCCTTTCAGGTAGTTGTAGAGAGCAATAAGGTCTCCCCTCAGCCTCCTTTTCCCCAGGCTAAACAGCCCCAGTTCCCTCAGCTGCTCCTCAGAAGACGTCTGCTCTAGACCCCTCGCCAGCCCTTCTCTGAGCACGCTCCAGCACCTCGATGTCTGTCTCGTGGTGAGCGGCCCAAAACCGAGCACAGTACTCAAGGTGTGGCCTCACCAGTGCCTAGTCCAGGGGGATGATCACTTCCTTAGTCCTGCTGGCCACACCCTTCCTGATACAAGCTAGGATGCTCTTGGCCTTCTTGGCCACCTGGGCACACTGCTGGCTCATACTCAGCCAGCTGTCGACCAACACCCACAGGTCCTTTTCTGCCAGGCAGCTTTCCAGCCACTCTTCCCCAAGCCTGTAGCGCTGCGTGGGGTTGTTGTGACCCAAGTGCAGGACCCGGCACTTGGCCTTGTTGAACCTCATACCATTGGTCTCGGCCCATCGATCCAGCCTGTCCAGATCCCTCTGTAGAGCCATCCTACCCTCAAGCAGGTCAACACTCCCGCCTAACTTGGTGTCACCTGCAAATGGATTGAGGGTGCACTCGATCCCCTCATCCATGTCGTTGATAAAGATATTAAACAGAACAAGCCCCAATACCAAGCCCTGGGGAACACCACTTGCGAACGGCTGCCAACTGGATTTAACGCCATTCACCACCACTCTTTGGGCCCGGCCTTCCAGCCAGTTTTTCCCCCAGCGAAGAGTACGCCCATCCAAGCTATGTGCAGCCAGTTTCTCCAGGAGAATGCTGTGGGAAACGGTGTCAAAGGGTTTACTAAAGTCCAGGTAGACAACATCCACAGCCTTTCCCTCCTCCACTAAGCGGGTCACCTTGCCATAGAAGGAGATCAGGTTAGCAAAGCAAGACCTGCCTTTCATGAACCCATGCTGACTGGGCCTGATCACCTGGTTGTCCTGTATGTGCCAGGTGATGGTGTTCAAGATAAGCCGCTCCATAATCTTCCTCGGCACTGAGGTCAGACTGACAGGCCTGTAGTTCCCCAGATCCTCCTTCCAGCCCTTCTTGTGGATGGGCGTCACATTTGCTAACCTCCAGTCAACTGGGACCTGCCCGGTTAGCCAGGACTGCTGATAAATGATGGAAAGTGGCTTGGTGAGCACTTCTGCCAGCTCCCTCAGTGGATCCCTTGGGTAGATCCCATCCGGCCCCATAGACTTGTGTGTGCCTAAACGCTGTAGCAGTTCGCCAACCATTTCCCCTTGGATTATGGGGGCTTCATTCTGCTCCCCGTCCCTGTCTCCCAGCGCAGGGGGCTGGGTACTCAGGGAACAACTGGTCTTACTGTTAAAGGCTGAGGCAAAGAAGGCATTAAGTACCTCAGCCTTTTCCTCATCCTTTGTCACTGTGCTTCCCCCGCATCCAACAGAGGATGGAGATTCTCCTTAGTCCTCCTTTTGTTGCTAATGTATTTCTAGAAACTTTTTTTTATTGTCTTCAACATCAGAAGCCAGGTTAATTCTAGTTGGGCTTTGGCCTTTCTGATTTTCTCCCTACATAGCCTCACAGCAGTACTGACAGATTACCTAGGGGGATGGGGCTTCGAGCAACCTGGTCTAGTGGAGGGTGCCCATGGGACAGGGACTAGAGGTTGGAAGTAGATGATCTTTAAGGTCTTTTCTAACCCAAACCATTCTATGACTATGATTTTAGCTCTACCAGAGGAAGAAGCTGCAACCATTACAGCTGTACCACTTAGCTTACAAGGATTTCTTACATAATACCTTTACTGGAACCACTCTAATAATGCTCAGCTCACATTACCAAAGCCTGGCCTGATGAGAAACAACCTGTTTTCATTCCTCTCCATAACTGACTATGGACATCTGGTTATCAGCGCTGGAGAACTGACATCAGCTACAGAATTAAGACTAACAAGATTTTAAGTAGTTTAAAGCTGGGAAATACAACACCATATACTTAGCTAGTATGTGTCACGGTCATGTGAAGTACCAAAAATCTACATTCCCTACAACTCAAACTCTGTTGCATCTTGTGGCTACAGTATACAAAAGATACCCCTAAATAGGGTAAAAAAAAATATATATATATATATAAACAGCTTTGAGAAGCAGGGATTTTACCATGTAAATTTAGTATTTCTCGCAGTCACTCAGGACAAAAAGTTCTATGAACAAACAGCTCTTTTGAAACATTTCAGCAGATTTTTTTCTCCTTTTGCCAAACTTTATCACAAAAAATGTCTTCAGTAGGCTTCTATAGCTCATTACTATCACAGAAGTCTGACTATTTTCTAAGTAGTTTTCACAATGTGAGGAAGATAAATCAATTGTCAATAAACCTCCTGTTGTTGGAGAGTAAGGAAAGCAAAGGTAAGCATGTCAACAAGGAAGCTTAAGGGATCCACAGACTGAAAACAAGTTCATGTTTTCATGATTTTCTCAGACTGAAAGCATCATGTTTTGAAGCCTGTTACAGATTCAGTACTCAATTTTGCTTGCATCTACTTGCATTGGAAGTCTTTTTGTATATATAAGTCATGCTGAGGTGGTACTCAGAGATTTTTGCTAAAACTTTAAAAATAACTTCCTTCAGATCCCTCAAAATTATCTATTGATACAGACCTAACAGACATGAGAAGAAAATACTTTTAAGTAAATCTGTAACAGAAGATACAGTTTCTCAATAGCCATATTGTAATAGCAAGATAAGGAATCTCTCTAATCTGTTTTACTCATGCCCTCACCAAATCAGACTCACAGAAACAGAGCAGGTCATGAATTTTCTGTAAGGAGAATTGTACAAGCCCATCAAATATTAAAAAGCACTGCAGATGTCTGCAGTCCTTTCTAAAAGCTTTTTTAAGACAAGCAGAGAGGACACATGAATTAATTAACTGTTTCCAAACATTCCACTTCTATAAACCATTACCCTTCTTCAGATGTTTTTAACTGAAAATTAGTCTGTTCCTCCAGGGTTTTCAGTCCAGAGATCCTTTATAACTATTAACAAAGTCTCTGCTTATCAAGGCTTTCAAAAGACTTCATAGAAACCTATTGCTCACAGCACAACCGTGAGCAATAGTTGTGTCCCACTGAAGCTTTTCTGAAAGCCTCTAACTCCAGACTGCACGTCAGCCACATATTCAGGTTATCACTTGCACAAGCTAAGACTTAAATACAAACATAAAATTACATGCACTGCATAAAGAGCCTCTTAAAGTTATCAGGAATGCACATGAATCACTTGAACTTACTGAATTACTGTATCTACCCCACAATACACCTAATAGATTGTCTTCTATTAAATCTCTTTCCACCAAACACACTTCCATTTTAGAGTGGCACCAGCTGAATACCAACAGAGAGGACTGAAATTTACCCAGGTATAGCTGCATCTGAAAAGATGAACTTGTGTTCTGAGTAATCCTTCATTAGTTCATTACTTTAGAAACAGGCATCTTATGACTGATTTTCAATAGGAAACGTGCTCAAAGACATTATTTTCGGAAGAAAAACTGTACTGCAAGCTAGAAAATATCATACCTATATTTGATGGGTCGTCTTCTTCAAGTTCCTTTGCAATGAATGACATGTTTCCCAAGAAAAGCAAGGTGCAGGAATCAGCTTGTGGACTACCTATATGCACATATGGTGGTTCAAACACATCATCAAGACTTTAAATGAACTTGTCAGAGAAGTATGGAGCTCTTCAAGGTTGCTGCTTCAGTCATCCAGAGACACGCAGCTCCTTTTACATTATACCAGGCAATAACTTTTTCCTCTTGCATAACAGGAAGAATTGACAGTTACCACTGTTTGCACCCACAATCTTGACCGTGAAGGAAAAGCCTGCAGTTGCCCTGCAGCTTCACTGCGTGCCCACGCTTGACTCTCTGATGAGCTGACCTAAGAGGCTAGCAGATAAACACTTTCAGATCATGGCTCCTCAGAGACTTCTGAAAATAGAACACCAGCTGCTATTGGAATCCATGCACTCAATATCCAGCAACGCTGATCAAGTCCCATGTATCAGACCTTCTATTTACTTAATGCAACAGCCAGACAGATTTATATTGCTCTTGATATCTGCTGGTGAAAGGCTGCCTGGTATCAATTTAGTTCTTAGCCAAGGTAAAAAAAAAACCCAAACAAACAAAAAAAAACCCAACAACAACAACAAAAAAAAAACACACCACCTTTTTTTAGCACAACATTGCATGTCAGTTGTCACTACTTCAGACTTTAGAAATAAGGGGGCTGTTCCAGGCTTCAAAAAGCAGCCAAGCATGTTAAAAAAGTGCAGACCCATCCAAATTTTACAAGCACTACTGCAAAAGACCATTATGAATGGGCAGTCCTCACACTTACTTTACACGTAATTGTCATTGATGCTTTTGCATCTAACACCACAAATTTGTTACAAATTGAATCTGTTTTCAATTACTCAGATTATCACCACAGCTGTGAACATGCATTCTTAGGAACCTTACTCTTGGACTGTGACCTACTGTTATCTTGCACTATCATAGAAATTTAACTGTCAAACAATCCAGTACAAAGTCCATGTAATTATATCTGCTTAAGCACAAATCCACACTTGGCAATAAGCCCTCAACAGGTACTTCTGTTCATATGTCGGTCAAGTTTCATTCAAGTAATTACAGCCTCTTTCTCACTGCAACAGCTACTGATATTCGCAAAGTCTCAAATTTCTGAAGCCCAAACAGGCAAGCCTAGCCTGGTACTTCCAATTTTATGAACAGCAAATTCAAGCAAGTACATAAAGTCAGTATCTCTGAGGCTTGCTATGGATTAGCCAGCCTACACTAACTGTAATAGGGACATTTCATTTACATTCACCACTAATTGGTTTGGCTACAAAACACAGATCAAGCTAACTTATTTTATGATTTGCAAGTTTTTCCACTCCTACCACCTGTATTTTGTCTTTCCTAGATGGAGAACTTTATCACTACTTCCATCTTTCTAGTTTTAGTCCTGACTCTTATATGTCTTAGATGATTTAAAGTACAACAGACAGGATCAGAAGCAGAGAAATAACTAGAAAGTGTTAGAGAAGCACAATACAAGCTAAAGCAGAAGACATGTTCCGATTATTTCTTACAAAAATCTCTTATGCAGGTCCCTTCTTTTATTCCTTTCTCCTTCTAATTCTTAGCATGATTCTCATGCAGATTTCAGCTCAATTTAAAAAGCGTATGCAGTGTACTTTAAGAACTAGTTCTGTAGTACATGGCAAGAAAGCAAAATTTGACATCATTTATAGCCTACGTGCTATTACAAATAAGTGATCTACCTGTTTAAATCAGAAAAATGAATATAGAGATCCCACAGAATTTAGCCTTCTGTTTATGCCGCCCTCAGATTACAAATGCCCCACAGATTCTTTTCCAACATAACCAACATTACTCAATAGCACACTAAGTCTGACTTGCAATCTCCATTCACAGTATTTTTAAAATACATTAAACAGAAATACACTCATCCCTTTCCATCAATTTCTGAAGCTTTAAGTAAAAAACACCTGTAATAGTTTTGTGTGTTAGATAAATTAGATGAAACTGAATAAGCCAACTTATATAAGAAAATAAGCTCAATACAGTTCTTCAGTCTTTTTCCTCTCATTCAGTTTCTACTTATCCAGGTGTTAATAGTTCGAGTTCGGCATTTTAGCTTCTGTAGTGTGAGTCACATCAGGAGATTTATTGACTCAGAGCTACTATTTATTTCCAGCTGAAAACATGGTCAAAATGTTTTCACCCATTTTAGGAAATTATGACCATTTGGTTAATTTTCAGTCCTTTAGCAAGAATTACATAATCAACGCACTGCTTAACCTATTTTAAGCAGTCATGACCAAACACCTAAGACTTTGAGCTTTATAACTACCTGAAGTCTAGGTCTACCTACGTCTAAATGTTCTATACAGGGTTTTTTTCAGTTATATACATTGCTTAAGTAAACCACTCATGCCTTTCCAAGTATGAGATAGCAATTTCTTAGCATTAGTTATCAGTTAAGGAAGTTAATTCCTACTTGCTGGAATCATTTTATAGCAAATTGTTGGAGCATTACATTATTAGCCAACCCAATGGAATCAAGTCCTCATCATTGCTTAAAAGGCTTTTCTATTATTATAATCTGAAAAATGTAATTCAACTATGACTCAGCATTGTATATTGACTGCTTCGGTTATTTGCTAGTTTTTGTTGATGCAGCAGGTGGGTTGTTTAAGCTACAGGAAAAAAACCTGCAGGGCAACAGTTTCAGTTCTTCTACATATCCCCATTCTTACAGCAAAGCTTTCTCTTCAATTTTTCATACACGAGACATGACAAAATTTTGGACCAACTATTTCAAGATTTAAATTATCTTACACATCACCTGTGTTCCTGCTACTCAAATGGCACATAGCTCCTAGTTCAAGCAAACAGGCAGCTGTATACTTCACTGTTTTAAGCCCAAAGGTATGTCTGAATTAAACCATGGGCTTGTTTGGAGATCTACTTTGCAAGAGCATTTGTAGCCACCATCTCCAATCCTCAATTCCCACATAGGCCTTGAATGTAAGGTAAACCACAAAATGCACACAGACATGAACTGAGTAGCTTATCCTCAAAATACTTCAGGTTTTAACAGTGACCTAAACCAACTATACTGGCAAAACTGAGCAAATTTCAGAACCACCACCCACATCAGTTTTGTTTTACGCGAATGGTTAGTACAATGCTTTCTGTATATGCACCTTTTTACTACCAAAGCTGCTGACCTTTTAAAAGCTTCTGATACTTAACAGGAGTAGTAGACAGAGAGATAACTCCTTGTTTTATTCCAAAATTGTATGATTTTAATTTAGTTTTTTTCCAAAAATAAGCATTCTTATTGATGAAGGGTTGGCTCCCAATGTTGGTAATCGTGCTAATACTTGCAAGCAAGCTTTTACAAGCACACTCGGTGCGGTACTTAAAATGGAAAGTCTATGGCAGCTACAAATCAGCTTTTTCTATAAATCCTTTCCTCACCATCCTGGCTTACACTTCAAGTCAATATTTCAACACAGTTTTCATCTATCAGCAATTGTTACGCTAAAACCTCGACGATAGCATAGCTCTATTTTTAAAGTTGCCTGCCAGAACATGCCTCACTCAAAGCAGCCTGTCAAAGAAATTCACCCCCAGCATCAACAAAGAGATATTGAAGAAGTAGCTGATGTCATTTTGGTTCTTTTTAATATCAGAACAAGCCCAGTGAGAGAGATCTAGATTATTACAAACTATAATGTGTATTGCTATTTCCAAAGCCCACTGAAATTCAAAATTCAGGAATTTGCCAGAGAAGGGGTTTTTAAATTAATGAAATTATTGTATTTGATTAATTGGTCCATATTACATTTGGCACAGCCAACTACAGCTGCCACAACCCATGCCTCAAAATGCCTACCCCATTCTAACACAGGTAATTCTCCTGTTACAAAGTTCATTGGACTAATTTCTTGATGTCTTTAGTTTGGAATGAAAAGTTCACCAATAAAAGCAAAAGAAAGCAAAGACATGAGAAGACAAGCAAAGTCTGAATTCAATTGTGTTCTTCAATTTAAGGTAAGGTGGGCTGTTGAACTGAATCCTCCCCTCACTGGAACCTACTCTTCACAGCAATAATTCCTAGTAGTTGAAGATGTTTTCTGCATTTCCTCCCTACCCATCAGCCAACTCATGCTAATCATCACCTTTTCAACTAGCACAGAGCTAGAAAACAAAGAAAGTTTGCCTTCAAATAATTAATCTCTCACACTAAACTCCTGAGCCGAGAAGGGTGGCTGCAGATGCACCTCACTTCTCCTTCCATACAAAACCAAAGTACTTTTCTGAATGTGTTTATTATCTTGGACATACTCCTGTTTCAGTCTTTTGCTTATCATCTGCTCTTCCATGCGAGTATAAGCACTAATAAAAGCCTGAAACATCCTAAAGACCTTTTTCGAGACCCTCTGTCCATCTTCATCATTAGTTATTAGTGTAAAGAATGCGCGTTAGAAGGAAACTCATTAGAAAGTTCTTCCAAGAAGGAGAGGGTGATCAATAAGGTAGAGGCAACAAGTTACTTCAACACTTAAAACAGGGAAAATCACAGGCAGGAAAAGAGTGTATCATATGGACAGCAAGCCAGAGTACCTTCACACTTTTTCATTCAGGTCATTGCCTGAGCTTCAGACAAAGCTGATCTGCAAACAAATAAGCAAACTCATCTTAAAGCAACCACCTTCAACATCACCAACTTAGTATTTGTAACAAAGCAAAAGGTAACAAGCTCTTATAGCTAAGTCTTAAAATAAGGAAAGACATCAAATTCTTATTGACAACCCTTTTCATCTATTAACGTATTCCCCTTAATACTAAGCATAAGCTGAAAACATTAATTCAAAGTTGAGTATCAGCCCCTTGGCTTTCTTCTTAAATTGTATTTACCAGTGTTTAAAAACAAGCATCTGACATTCTTCCACAGGAATTCTTAATCTTAGGCAAAGGTTTAATTAGCCAAATTCTGTCATCCCTGAAAAAAAGAAACAAACAACACACACACCCCCACACACACCCAGTCAAATCCCCATTACTTCTAGCAGCACAGGACTCTCCTGGTATCTTGACTTTTCACATTTCACTTAGGTTACTCAAAATCAATATAAAATTCTTTCCACTGTGCAGGTACTAGGCCAAAGTCAAAATGCTTTTCTTCCTGCTCAGCCACAAGAGCTTGCTCTTCATCCCCTTCCCAGAAATCTAATTAAATTATTCTCATAACAACTGCTTATAGAATGCAAGAAGATCCTCTTTCTTTACAATATTTATTATTGCAGTTACTATCTTGCAACAGTTACAGCCAAGCAAGCATCTGACAAAGGCCTAAAAAGTATCACCGTTCTGCTTAAAACTTTCTCCAAGCTACCCAGTCACAATTGATCTTAGACATGACTCAACAGCAAAGGAATTCTGCAGATCCACAACCTGATGTAACAAAAATTAGCTCCAAGTAGTAGCCAGAAGCAAAGTAAGATTGATCACTGCCTCTGATCTGCATACAGATAATGGTTCATAGGCACCTCAGTTTTCTAAACAGGGTGTCCGACTTAGTTACGGCTTTGAATGGTAAAGCCTGGTGAACTTGTGTAGGGTTATAGTTCAGCCAATAAATAAATTAATCTTACTGTTCAATACTATCCTATTCATCCTGCTAAGTCCACTAAACAAATCTAACTGAGCCACAGTTCCAGTTCTGAATGAAATACATCCACCAGAAAACATTTCTCTTTCTGTTGACAGACAAGCATCAGACCTACTAGCTTGCTAAATATTTCTAGAAAATAATGTAGTCTTTTGCAGATTTGTTTGTAAAGATAATCAACTGCAAGTGATTACAGGATCAAGCATTTGATCAGACTTAAGGATTCAAAATGCATTGCCTCAAACTCTCACTGTCTATTTATTTACAAATAGCTGGTGATAATTGCCTTTTCTCCTATGCAGAGAGGAATTAAAGAGATTCTGAACAGCTAGAATTTTCTTTCTACGTAACTTAAGGAAAATGTTACCTCAAGTTATCTGACAAACAATGAATATTATCAGAGGCGGTTGCCCATGGCTGCAGACCTCACTTAGAGGAGCGGCACCCTGTGGTACCTACCCTTTCCTCACACAGCTTCAACTGCCACTCAGATCATGTTTAAGCCAGGAGAAACATTTACACTTCAGCTCATGTCATTATGAACATCATCTCATTTCGGAGACTTCCTGAAAGTAGTCCAACTACCCCATTTCTAGTCCTCACATGGGCAGCAAGTTCCTCTTTCGAGCAGGTACTCTCTGTCACATAAGATAAAGACTGTGAGCATTTTCCCCCCTTCAAGGAAAACCCCTGAAAACCAGCTGAAGGGTTGTGTTGAGGTTCTTTTTTTTTTTTTTAATAAAGGCTTTAATGCTCAGTCCAAAGATGGAAGTGAGGACTTCTAGTCATTATTCCCACAGCAAACACTGTGTTTAACAAAAGCACAGCACAGAGAGCCCAGTTAGGGTTGTTGCAAACAGAAGACAGCAGAATTATCAAGATGATCAAAACTTAGAAGCCAAGGAGCAGCGGAGACAAACCCTTAATTGCTTTAAATATTAAGATAAGTTTATATAAGAAACTAACTGTGGTATCTGTGACAACTGGAGATCCGAATCACCAGACCACTTAAAGCGAAGACTTCAGATGAGCTGAGTACACCAGGGGTGACCACTTTATGTCTCCGATCCACAGTTCTTCCCGTTATCAAGGCCACACAGATATACACGCCAGAGGAGACGGTAACCTGTTTTTGTATCCCTGAGCTGTTCTTGACCTTTGACAGCGAGATCAAACCTTGAATGCACAGCTGTTCATTCACTGTGGGACAGCAGTATACAGGTTCATTCTGGTGACATTGCCAGCTAGCAGATTTAACAGAACTAAAAGAAGCCCAAACACACTCAAAAAAGCACTGTATCAGTCTTTTACTTAACACCCTGTCTTGTTCTCACCCTTTCAAATTACCCAGTTGCATTAGTGGCTCTGTTCTTTACATCAATCCTTTCCCATTCACTGTCAGTCTGAAATAAGCCTCCATTACAAAAAAAAAAAAAAAAAAATTGTACTCTAAACATCACATGAAAACCAGGGCTTCTATCAAGAAAATTAAACAAAACCTGTACTAATTCCTACTACATTTGCATCTGGATGCCAACACAAGAGTTCACTTTTGACATGCTGAACCTTTGTCTCACGGGGTACTTGTATTTGATAAACATTCAGGCATAGTTACATTGCTTGAAGTTTGCACAGCCTGTGCAGAAACCCAACTGCAAGTCAGTCAAGAATTCCTGAGCTTCAGCCATGGCAGAATTAAACACAAGAACTTCTGCACAATACTTTTTTTTTTTTTTTAACATACATCTTCCAGGGAGTGAAAAGTCCCTTTATTTTCAATTTAGTAAGTATGCAGCTACTACTGGCATTTCAAGAACACATGTTCTAAGACTAGCGGAAGCAGTTAATAGTATGCATTTTTAAAAGGCCAACACTCCCTAGTAATAAGATGGAATGCATTTTCATTGAGCCTCACCTAGAACTGAAGCTCCAAGTCATCTGGAAGATGCTTTAACTTAATAGGGAAAAGCAGTCTTTACCGAACTGCTAGGGAGTGCTGTTAGTTTCTAACAGTGCTCATCATTAAAGATGCACACAATTGGACAAAGTTACTTCAGTGAGACTTTTGTAATACTGTTTATCAAAGTACCAATGAGAGCTAGAAAACCTAAGATTTGCAGAGGCTGTTAAATTAGGTCTGTCTTCAAATCTGTTTTTAGAACCAGTACAGCCACACTGGCTATCAAAAAAGTTATACAACTTAACTAATAGCTACTTGGAAAAAAGTCAATAATGTCACATCAACAGATTTGTCTCAGACATCCATCATGTTCCAAATGACACAACTGCTCTAAGAGAAAATTTCCTCCTGCCTGTATACTCTGATTATCAACAGTAACATGTTAGTCAGAAATCAGATTACCTTGTTGCCTTGTATTTGGCAACACACAAAACTTTGCTTAAAATTTACTCATCATATTGCTCTACTATGATGCTTTTACAGTTTACTTAAAAGTTTTACAATACCAACACGAAAACCATAAGTTTTAGGATGGCAACAGCCAGAACAAGCTGGAAAGACTTCATAGAAATGCAGCACAAGAATACCATACTTATAGCAGACAAACCACAGTTAGATATACTGAGAACTTTTACAAGAAAAAAGTCTCATTATGTCATCTGAACCCTGAATATTTGGAGAAGACAGTAAATGAAACTTCCAAGCATTTGGACTAGTTTTAATGCAAGTAGAACAGCAAAGAAAACTCATTGATGTACCCTACCAACCTATGGATGATGCATTGTGCTCACAAGCACTTAAAGTTGAAGTCCCATATATTCCAGTGAATCAGCAGAAGTCAGCACAAAACTAGCCACTTCCATGTTCTAGATGAGAATTATCTTTTACATATTGCCTGCAGCCACAATTACCTTTAAGTGATGCTCACTGTTACTGAACCAACAACCACTTAAACCAGAAAATTCACACTAACTGCAATTGTTTCCTCTAACATTTCTCCTAGCATAGAGTGACTCAGCCATCTTCTGCAGTGCTGTTGCTTTGAGAACTAGATGTTTATTTCCCAGGCATTATCACTCCATATATTTTCCTTCATGTTTGGAACCAATTCAAGATATGCAGACAGCTTAATTACTAATAAAAGAAAGATTCCAATTACCTTAAAAATACAGGTAAAAATATATGGGTGATTGTTCAGTGGTATTGAGAATCTTTCACTAAAGCTTAGTAACTTGTGACACAAATTTAACTTTTATTGCAAATCTGAAAACAGAAACCCTGTGTTATTCACCAAAACACAAAATCACCTTTCTTAAAAGGTTAAGATCTATGTTTTGAACAGGGTTACTGCTCTAACTAGAATATATCTACAGTCATAAGTTATCAGACTACCGAAACACTTCAGTATCAGGTCAGCTAGGAAAAAGGAAGCATTAAGACAATATAAGAAGGTTCATCTATTCTGGCCCTTAGCTTACTTTTTCATTCAATAAAATTTCCTGACAGCTGTTTCCTTGGAAAGCGTATGTTGGCAGAATTCTCATCTCTACAGCACTGCATGGTCTTCCACACCCACTGACAGAAGGCAGCAGTTACAGAGCAGCCTGATTTTGTAGTACGAACAGACAAGGGGAAAAGGGACTGAATGTAAGGAGACTCAGTCAAATGTACCTTGTACTCAGGCACGCAGACTTTGGTATAAGTAAGCACCTTCCAGAAAATGCCAGTTGTCCAAGGCAAAACTTAATTGAATGTTTTGGCTAACAGTTGTTCCTGTAAGTGCTGCAATTATCCCAACATTAACAAATGACCACAGTCACCCATTCATTAAAAGATTACTTACATTATACCGTACAAAGTGGTAAACACCAAGCAGCATTAGCATAAAACAACAATTTGACTTCAGGAACATGCTTCTCACTTCATTCAAGCCTAGGACACAGTATATATTTACCAAGTTTTAGAAATCCTTCATTCCTTACTACAGTGCGCCTTGAGCTTGTAACAACTGCCCCTTTCACACACCTCATCTTTTAAAGGTGCCTGTTCCCAACTCACAAGTCCCTAACAAAAAACTTGATCATCCTCCAAAAAAGAAACAGCTCCAGATAGTCAAGGTCCATCAAAAGATTAGAGTGATTATGGCTTAGAAGTACTGACAAGACTTCCTTTCCTTAGTATCTGCAGACATCAACAGATATGAAAGCCACAGACACTCAAGTTAGCAGTAACTGCAACTGTGCCTCATTGTGTTCAGCTCAAAATCCTAAACATCTAGCCAGCATAAATAGACTTGCACTGTATCATCTTTCAGCACTTTTCTGTGTGATAAATTTCTTCTTGCTGAACAAAAATTGTGTTTAACTGCATGACTTGCATGCAATACAACTCTAACGGTATTTTAATTTGCACATAGCAAATGAAAAACAATGATAAGGATGATGCATAATAGCCTTTTGGAAAGATTAATTAAAACCTTAGACTGTTGATTATATAAGCAACTCAGGTTCAACATATCTATGATCAGCTGCAGATAATGCGAACATGCATATACCTCCCAGAGAAACAGGTTCAAGTGCGTTGGAAGTTATTTTACAGCCTACTGCTCAGTTTAGTTCCAATAGCTTCTGTGCAGCACTCTGCAACCTTGCCCCTGTTGCTTAGGGAAAACAAGGTTTAGGTGCAGGCCAGCAATCCACTGAACAGAACCAACAGCCCCTCTGACACCCTAACAAGCTGTTCCAGACCTCGCAGTGCGATCCCACACCCATTCCTGTAACAGCTCTGAAGCTCATCTGAGTCTTAAGTGAGCTTCTTCAGTTTGCTGTCCTAATAAAACAATTGCCCATTTTTACACTAAGCTGGTTTCTGAAGGGCTGGAACCTGTGAAAAGGAGCTGGTGGAGTGGAAGGATCCTGCTCTTTTAGCAACAGCAAATTGGTCATCACAGGCTCACCCACTCTATATTCTCAGAAGACAGCGAAGATCTATATCCCTTTATAGCAAGTTTATACTTTGTTGCTCCACCTTACCAAAAGCCTTTCACATTCCTAGTATTTTTTTCAGCTACATCTGAACTGGGAATCAAGCAGCACATCACTTCAATTTGAATTCAAGTTGAATGGAAGTTGTAATAATTCTAAGGCACAAAAGAGCACAGAAATATAACCCTCAGGTTACAAACTTAGCTTGCCTGACTAACCTGAAGAGGCTTTACCCTGCAGGGTTTTAAGAGAATTTAAAAAAAGCTTTCCTCCTCCCCCCTGCCCAAGGCTCTCATAGAACTGCAGCAATTGTATTCATTATTAATCAGGCCTCATCTGTTCAATACATTGTTTCCATAAGATTAGCAATCAGCCACATGTTACAACATGGCAGCAAATACTGTATCCTTTTCTCAACATAAAGCTTTTGCCTCCTAAAGAGTAAACACAGAGCATAAGTTAGAACGGTTTGTTTCTTTTTATGCAAGTCAGTTTAGCCACTGGATGGAAAAACACCCTGTTAGAGTAAACCTTGTGTAAACATGAAAAATCCTTTCTTTCACTTAAAAATTTCGAGTTCTTTACTCAGTTTCAGCTTGATTTGACAGCAGTAGAAGTCTACAGGACAAAATGCCTAGGAGAAGGGTATAAAGAAGAATGCTTAAACTAGTCTTCCAGCTGGAAGAACAGATCCCTGTGGTGCACAGCTCCCCTTGGCCTACCACTCGTCACTCTGCACGCACACTTTGACATCGGCACACACGTACTTGCTGACACACAGGTAGCCTGGATGCAGCTACAGCATATGCTGCCTCTTGTTCCACTAGCAGCTTGGCTTAGAGAAGGAAGCACACAAGACAGTGGACGAAGAGCACAGGGTCACTGGCACCTTTACAGTGAAGCTCTCTAGGAGAAGGACAGAACCACAGGAAACCAGACTTCATCAGTGCTGTCATTCAACAGACATAAAAATGTGAAGTTACTACTTGACTGCTCCTGAAACCATCTGGTTTGGGCTAATTTGTTTCACCAAATAGGATCAGAAGTAGATTTGATTTTGAATCTCAATTGTTTCAATCTTATCTCACAATTTGTCATTGGTAAGGTACTATACATATTCCTTCTTACAAATAGTGCCCTGTCACATTTCACTTGAATGCAAAGTGAATAAAAGCAACTTGATTTACTGTCACTGTTATTTTCAGGAAATTAATACAGTACTCTTTTAAACACTTAAAAATAACTGCGAAGTCATACATTTCCTGACAAGCAGATGGAAGACACAAATTAAGCAAGTGCCATAGGCTACTTGGACTTAAAAATCTTTGCTTTTAAATTAGATGCTCATTATGACACAGTATATATAAATGTCTAAATGCAGAAGTCAGTCTTAAAGTTGGCACTGACGGAGACCAGATGCAGAACCAAGTCCAGCATCAAATCCCTGCATAACATCCAAGCAGATGAAAGTGGTAATCCAGAAGCCTTCAGAATTCTCTCAAGTTTTGTTGTTTTAGTTTATACCTCAAAGACTCCATGAAACAGCTTCTGATCTTTTGAGTATTATGAGACTTTTCCTTCTTTTTATTTCCAAAAGCCAACAGCTTGCAACCACCTGAGAAGTTTGCTAGAGTAAAACCAACGTACACTGAGGCTTCTATAGTGCAGATACCACCTACATTTCAATGGCCTGTTTGTCCTGCTTGGAGGAAAACGCTAAGAAAAAAATGGTTCTTTCAAGCTAGGAAACCACTAACTATCCCATATCTCAAGTGTATATAGCTATCTTGACTATTAAAATCATTTTTGACAGCTTCATAGGAATTACTTTCAATCCGTTATGGTTAAAAAATAAATCCCGCACTCTCTCCCCAAGTGACAATTTTGCATCTCACATTTTTCATTGGCATTAAAGTTTCTATTTGTCAACCTTTCCAAGGAGAAGATTAAACCTAATACAGTTTTATCATACACAGCTCCCATGTATCGAAATTCTATTTGTTTTCCCTTACTTTTTTTTGTGCTCAAGACAACCACATCTGTACAGAAACTGTTGTAGCAACTGATTCTAACTCCAGTACCAGTAGTAGCCACAGAATGGGCTTTCAGATCGCTTTTGTGCAAGGTAGAAGTGCTTATGCAATAACACAGCCACAGCATCCGACACACAAAACCCACTTTGGATGCAAACAAACAAGCCACTATCACAGATTTAACATCTTCAAGATGCTTAGTGGACTATCTTCTAAGACTCAAATTTGATGTTCTGCTTTAAAATACAGGAACATAATTAGACAAAAGACTTAACTATCACTGGTTTTTTATTTGAATTTGTACAGAATGGTACTGCTTCAATAATTTGGCAATACAAAATTTGAAGGACAGTTCACAATCAGTATTATCATGTTATCACCTCTGCTGCTTTTTCAGAGCATTAAAGAAATTCAAATCTTCAAGTTTAAGTCCACTACACTCTTCTTGATTTTAGCTTTTTACACTTTAATGTTTCGACAAGTGCCTGTTAAGCATACAGATAATAGCTTTCTCAATCCAGAGGTGATCCGGAGACCCACCAAACACCCTAAGAACACAAGTGTGGCTAACAGAAATCAACCTGACTAGACAGTCACAAGACCTTGGAGAGCTTTTGTAGCATCCTGTAGTTTTCTCCACATAGTGTCCCCAGCAAAACCTGTACCTTAATCACTGTCTGGGGAATATGTTCCCCTGAGGTCAATAAACATCCTCTCTCTCTGCTGACATAGTAGCTATGAACAGCCTTTTTATTGACTCGATTAACAAGTTAACAGAGGCAAACAACAGACTGATACCGAGGGAACTGACATAGTTCATATTCATGTTACTTACTGTTTTTCAAAACAAAACTGTTCCAAAAATTTACCGGAAAACATCTCAAAATTCATCACATTTAAAACTACAGTACTTTCTCTACATATTGGACCCAGCTTCAGTCTAGTTAGCTTTGGTGTTAGCAACACTGACAGCATGCAATATCAACACGGACTAACCATACTGTACATTAACCCTTAATGATTCCCATAATCTGCAGTGAGACCTCTCCATTAGCATTAACATTTGCACCCAAGCTAAATACTTGTATGCCAACTCTAACATTCATACACACACCCCCAAAGTCACATTTACAACCAACCGAAAACGGGAAAGAAGTGGCTTTTCAAAGGCATTGCTATCTCTTAACACATTACAACAGTCATACAATTAGTGCTGCTTCCCCCCCAAGCTGTCTCCAAATCTTTTTAAGTAACTTGTGGAGTAAACTAGATTTAGTGTCTCTGATTTATTGTAGCAAGTACAATAGCATCTGGAGCCACCTACTGAGTATTATTAAATATAACTTAACAAAAATATACAACTCGGGAAGAACAGAGATTTATACAGCTATCTTCATACCTGTTTGTAGCAGGGGTTTTTTTCTTTTTAAATTACAGCCTCAGTGATGTTGTTTTAAGAAGATCTAATACCATGTGTAATTGGATCTACTTATCAGCATTAGATTTACCTAACGTGTCATCACTGAACAGCTTTTATCAAATATCACCACTTACCTAGTAAGCAATATTCCCATCTGCTGAGTAGAAAAATATTATGAAAGCTATACAAGAACAGATGCAGAATGTCAGATAATCCAGAAGAACTGTATAAATATCAGACAGGAACAGAGGTTCCTCTGATAGCACCTTTCACTGAAATTAAGGACTACCAGACAACTTCTAAAATGCCTCGCTTTGGTGTCACTTTCTTCCAAGATGATGATATTTGTATTCAAGATTTTAGCAGGTAACTGGCTCAGACTGAGTAAGCTACCCTATTTACATACTAAAAAAAAAAATCTGAAACAACACCAGTAAGCTACCCTGCTCTCTAAAATTTCTGGCAAAATTAATTTTTCCCATTTATCTACTAAAGTTCTTTTAAAAATTTATTGGACTGGCCTAGTTAGCAAATCAAGGGATATTTGAGCTTTAATTTTAATAGCACATCATTACCTAACATCAAGTAATCCCTAAAGGGACATACTTGTACTTTTTAGGTCACTGAGGTGTTTTGCCTCCTGCTGTTGACAGCCTACATACAAGATACAGTCAAACACCAGTATTTAAATGCATTTTTTTTCCTCCAAATTGACTAGTTTCTTTCAGCTGTCACTACTGTAGTCTCCTTTCAGTGCTTACTGACTTGCTCCCACATCAGGTCTCAAATTAGAAAACTTCGTATTCATTTAAGCGTCTAAATCACCTTGGAATAAGTTCAAGGTAGATTAATGTACGTTTTGTCAAACACACATCTGTCAGGAACTTCAATCTGACATGTGGAGATATTTTGATTTCACTGTAACGCACATTAACTGACAGACCTGCAGTTACAGAAGAGATTCTGCCCAGCTACCCCATTCACACAGACAACAGCCTGTACAACTCTCAAAACTAAAGAATTGGCTATTACTCAGTTCTTTCCTTATTTAAGTGAAGATAAAAAGTAATCTCTTTATAATCCTGCATTCCATAATCTATATACAAAAATCTCACCCCTATCAGCTCAGAAATACAAAAGCTTTCCAGTTTGCATTAGTGTTGATAGGTTTGTCCAGTAAATAAAATACTTAATACATATTTCTTTTACCAGAATCACAGACTGTCAATGTACCTTATTATCTTAAAACCACTGCATGAAATACTCCCAATTTTATTCTTATGTTTTATCCACTGCAGTTCCTACTCTACTGAAAGGCATGCATGCATCCCAATTCAAGTGGGACATCCTGTCTTTCATTACCCAAAACTGCACAATCAAGTATCATATGTATCCTACCCTTATCATACAGATAATGCTAATGATCCAGTTGGGGAAAGAAGAAAAAAGCGTGCTCTGGAAAAGTATTTCCTAGAGGTTGTCTAAACACCACGAAGAACAACAATGAGACTACATTAAAGCCACTGAAGTTTCCCTGAAACACTACAGCAACTAAAATGGACCAGTACTTAGAGTAGGCACTTACAAGCAAAACAGGAGCCCTCAATTGATTATGTTTGTATGCTGACCAGTTTTAAAAAACATGTAATGCTCCATTTTAAAAGCTTTTGTCAGATAATTTGGAGAGGATTAGCAAGTGAGCAATTAGTACATGCAGTTCACATCAACTACCACATCAATTAGCATCGTAAATCAAACCAGCAACCTTCTAACTGAATTCACTCTATTATGCAGGAAGCAACATGTTTCGGTAAGCAAAATATTCTCGGAGAAGTGCTGTCTTTTTGTAAGTCATGTAGGTCTCCTGACTTCAGCTGAAATAGTAGCTTGAAAATGCATTAAGCAGTTATCAAGGCAGATGTCTGCTGTAAGTATTTGTCCACCTAACCTGGCCAGCATTGTTACCCAGATGATTAACACACACCGCTTCCCTCTCAGAGGTTATGCACCTATGTATTCAGTGCACCTTTTGCCTCTAGCAAGTTGTGTCCTTTTGGTCAGCTCTGCCCTACTCAAATTTAATTCTTCAAGGTAAGTCAGTAGCAATATCCTTCCATCCACAAAGTAATGTATTGTTATACATCTAGATGCTATTAAATGCTGCAATATCACAGCAATGAAGTACTTTTGAAGCTTAATTAACGCAGGTTAAAATTAGAATTGTACTTTGCATGAGAAAAGTAATGAAATGGGACTAAATAGATGAGTTGCTACCGGGTACTGGAATAGTTTTCCACAGTTTGTTTCTATTCCTTCCTGCTTTCATTTACTCAACTCCAAGGGTAAACCTACAAATTCACGTTCAAGTAACAGAATTGCCATAGAAAAAATGATAAATGACTACAGGAAAGCCCCACATGCAGTAAGGCTGCAGCTATAGATTTTCTTCATTGTCAGAGCATACGAGTAGCATTGTCAATTTTTACAGTTTCATACAATGCAAAGCAACTCCCTGTCACTGTTACCATCCTGTGCAGAAGGATCAGAAGCTTGCCCAGATACTCACAGAAGTCTTTCAATCCCATGCTGAAACAGCAATCTAAAACAAATTTTCTAGGAGCAATGTATTTTGAAGGAATACTATTACTGAGCTCTATTCACAGTACCAAAAAAGAAAATAATCCTATTAAGACTTTAGGGTGTATTGAAAGTACTAACAAAGCTTTACTATAAAAGCATTTTTAAACTCTACTACATCATTGACTTTATGTTCATGAAAGCAAAGCAACATTATTTTCCTTCACTGTCATTATTTATTCATTTTGATAGCTGATACTCGTAGCCTTGGCAACACTACCAGTAACACCTTCTAGCCAGAAACAGAGATGGCGCAATTAATAACAAAATGGCTTTAATTGCTTTATCAGAATCCTCACTATCGAATGTCCATATCTATTAATATTTTCCAAGCTATCATTCCACTTTTAGTGCTAAATAAGTTATTCAAATAAGAGATATATAGCCCATCTTTCTCTGAAGAACCTGATTCCTGTTTTATAATATGCCTTCAACAGTAGCTAGAACAACGATATGAAGCTGTGTGACAATTTACTGATCATGCACACATGCTCCTATCTCTGACTTTTGCCTATTTCTTATCAGGCCAAATTTGTCATGTTCTTCCAAAAGCATGACGCCTTTGCCTGAACATAAAAGTCTACTAAATCTACAGGTGATCATGGCCAGTACAACTACCACAACAGTATACTATGGCCGAAATATCAGTTGTTATTTAATCTTTACATATCATGAAGCAGTTAGGCACTCATACCTTTAAATTGGGTTTACAAAAGAAGAGACAACAATATTCAAATGTAAGAATCCAATGCCAGCTCAATTACTATTACTATCCAATGTCAGCTCTTCATACTATTTCAACATTACTAAAGGCTTAGTTTTCAAGAGACCTTTTGTATCCTGCACAGTCAGCTCGACATTTTGAAAGCAATACAGGTAATTTAGTAGGCCAAGTTCACAACAAGAAATGCTGTAGGTTCCTACTGCTATAGTTGGCTTTCTGCTTCTCTTCACTGCATTAGTGTGTTACAGCAGCGTGTTCATGAACTTTATTATCCCAGCCCAGAGGCAGTGCAGTTTTGATTGGAGATGCCAGCTAACTATTCCAGGCCTTAAGGCTTGCACTCCACCTAACACTGACTCCATTGAAAGAAACAGGCTCCGACAGCACAGAATACAGAAGCGTATTAATGATTTTATTCCTGTGCCAGATGGCCATTTCAGTGTCTTAAGATCACTGGGTTCATTCGCATCAGACACTGATGAGAACACAGGTGATCCTACACTCAAACGCAACTACTTTCATGTGCTATCAGTGGAAAATGACATCTGCTGTCCAGTACCATGCTGTGGTTACCCTAAGAACTACTCTTCTGTGTACAAGCTGTCTTTCAACAATGAAATGTTGCATTAAAAAAATATAAAAACGCAAAGTAAATGTATTCAGCTAGACAGCTGAAGTCTAACATCTAATGTCTTCCTGCTCTTCATGTTTGTACAAATTCATATATCAGCCACCTCCTTACTTAAGGTCCTGAGACACCTTTCTTGGATTACTGACCAAATGATGCAAAAAGCCTTCCTTCTGGTTCACAACTAGTTAACTCAGACACACAAGCATTTGCAAAGTTAAGTGGTATACATTTAAATGATTGCTGTCTGAGCACCAGTAGTGCCATGCTTTTAGCATATTTCCTCTAGAGAACACAGTTGCTGTGATACCTAAAAGACAGGCTTCCTGGCTGCTCTCCTGAGCATGGGAAGTTGAAGCAGTAAGATAATGGAAATCACACGTTCGTACACTACTGTATCTGTTTAACGAAGCACTGAGAGTAAGTTACAGGATACTACAAAATCTTGCAAAAGTTACTGTCTTGCTGTGTCCAGCTCCTGGTTATGTTACGCAAAAATACAGTTGCAAAGCATAAATATAGTGGTATAAAATAACAGAAAATTTACTAACAGGAAGAACTTCATCTGCAGCTTTAGTTTAATAGGTAATATAAGCACTACCAAGTTCAAGTCAAAGTAGATCTTCCTACAGGTTTGTCGCGGATGGAGTGATGCACTTCACTCGCAGGAGAGAAGCAGCAATGTATTTATTGATATAAAAGTGCGATTTAACAAAGTTTGATAGTAGATGTGACAGTGGTGTAACAAGATTCAATGGCAAGGGACACTTGGTTATTTACTGCATAGAGGACAGGGTCAGACAAAACTATCAGGGAGACCCTCCCGTTGAGTCAAGGTTCAAAGAGGACCGCCTTGCTTTCTAAACTTCTCAGAGAGGCGTGTAGGGGCAGCTGGATCCAATCCTACTCTCAAACTTGGTCAATGGTTTATATCTAAAGGATTATATGTGCACAATCAACCTAGGCTATAATCTTAGTGAAGCTTCAAAGTTTAGCATGCTATTATTCACTTGCCAAAGATCTGTTGCGGCAAGGAATCTCTCAACCTCAAGGAGTAACCTTGAGAGGCACCTCTACTCAAGGGGAGACACTGGTGTGCAGCCCACTGCCATGCAGGAGAGCTCCAAGGGCTCTCAGGTTGTTCACTATTTATAGGGGTAACATGGTTGACTTATAGTCATATTTGCTTATCAACCACAGTACCAATACTGTGGTTAGGTGGGCATGTTGATCAAGTTAGCTCTTGGCTATTGTGTCATTACTTGTCGCCCCCAATCCACTTTGAACAGGATGCAGCCATCACAACCAAATGCATCCATTATGACCACCAGGGGTGGTTATCGCTTGAGCAGGGTTATGAGAGATAAAGGTCATCTTAGGGCAGGGAAAGCACACCATCACAAGGTTTCAAGTTAAATTGTGTCAACCACTGATTTGGTCTAGGCTGTAAGCAGTCCTTCAATTCCTTCAAAATGATGCAAAAAAAAAAAAAAGATTAAAAATTGGCATCTGAAGCTTCTCATAAATAAACAGAAATACAAAGCAATACAACTAAAGTTATAGATTCAACACCAGTGTTTTTAAGAGTCACTTTGCTTGCCCGTATTTTTCTGAAGTACAGAAGGGGAAATGACGAAACAAAATAGCTGTCTAATCATTAGGTTTACATTCATTATCCAACTATGTAAACAAATAAAACTACTAAACAAGACACTGAAATTACACATCTCATACACATCAACCCTGTATTTTCAGTACTTGCTTCCTTAAGTGGTTAACTGAAGCTTACCTAAGCAACAGGAAAAGAAAAATGAAAAACCAAGTCACTGACTTGGTTTGAAATGCACTGCCATCTTAACACCCTTTCATTTGTACCATTAAACAGGCTCCAAATATGATATTAGTCAGAATCCTGAAATGGCATTAATGAGGTTGAATACGCACATACTGGTTAAGTAACACATCTGCTTTCATCCACTTTAAAAAAAAAAAAAGACATTAAACACTTCCAGAGGGCTTTGGAATTGCCAGCTGTCCACAACAGACTTGCTACCAATGAGGAAACTTGACAACCCCTCTCTTTCCACCTTAGAATTAGAAATTTACAACAAACATTCTAAGGAGCCACAGGTCACTGGTAGCCCAAATATGTCTAAGTGAGACCACACTGTTACTTTATTTCTAACATTAGTCACAAGATTCATGCAGTATTTATAAACTTAACACAATTACAACAGAAGTACAAATCAATTGCAAGCAACTTTGGATCAATAGTTCTGTCCAGAAGACTAAGTAGTAGTTGAAAAGTCTTTCCATATAGACAGAACTGATGTATTCCTGATTTTATGAAATCCTTTTAAAAGCTTAACCTCATCACTCAAAAAACTATTCGCTGCCCTCTACCCATAGGCTGGAGAGTTTATGACTGCAGCCAAACCGTATCTTTTCACTGCATTTAAATGCTAAATTTTCTAGGACAGCAATAGGGTTCAATACCAACCACTTAAAACCCAAAAAGGTATGAACATGAATGTTGCTAGTAAAGCATTAAGTATAAGACACCCCACCAAGGCCACATGTGGGTGGAGGGACCCAGGCACACAGGCCAAGCTTTTCTCCTGCATAAGAATGGGCAGGACTCATCATACCAGTGTTCTCCACCTGGGCCAGGGGCGGGGGGAGGAGCAGGTCCCAGTACCATCCCCAAACCAAACCCGTCTGAGCCTCCTGCTCCAACTTGGTGCCCCAGTATTTGGGATCTTTGGCCTTCACCCGCTATTATTCCAGCTTGTGCCCAGGCAGTGGCTCCCGCAGGGCATCCACTCACCCCCACCATGGGGCTCCATGTGTACATCTCTCTCCGTATACAGATGACATCCATGAAACCACATGTAAGTCCTGACAGCACAGAATTCCCAGAGGTCTTCAAATCAAAAGTTAGCAACATCTCACAACTTGTCCACATCTGGTACCACCTTTGCTCAATTATTTCATGGTACGAGGACAAGTGAGAATACAAAAGAGAAGTTTAGCCATGGTTCTCCTCTGTATAGGTGACGCGAAGTACAAACAGTGCTTAAAGGTAGTCAAGGACAAAAACTAGTACTACAGATATTACAGATAAATCTCTCATTCCCACAGACATTTGGATTACCAAAACTATTTAATACAATACTTTCTCTCTCAGACTAGGGGAACTTTATCCACTGCAGATTACTAAGTAATAGTTTTAGATTTTTTCCTGTAAATGATGTAAAGCTACGTGTATGAAGGTCAGAAAGAATACCCTTAACATAAAAACTAACAATTGCAGAAACAGATGTTTGAAATGCACTGTCAGCAGAAAGTCACACAGTTGAGATGTAACTGAGTTCTCCACTGCAGCTACTAAGATTTTTGGAGCTTACATTACCTTTTCTTCAAAGATTTGCCAAAAATATCAACACTGCCATTTACCTTGCTTATTGGTAAGGACAAAACCAATTCCCAACTGTGATGCAGTAGAGAACAGAGTATTCCCAAAGTCTGAGGAGTAGTTCTTAATCTGCCTGGCACTATTGCCGATCTCCATCGTTCTCCCAAAAAAGTGAGGTTTTTAATTTCACTTATAACTGTCATAGTACAGTATGTTTGTAACTGCATCCCTTAATATTTGCAGTTAATGAAATACATCATATTCCCACATCAGTTTTCAACATGTGATCCAAGATTCAAATCACCTTCTTCAGGTGGTAAACTAAGACCATGCATACCTCAAGTGTCAGATAATATACCTTATTAGAAAATAAATCTTGTGAAGACACTTAGCTTGAGCACCTATGCTACCCTTAGGAAATAGCAATTGCCATTTAGACCTTAGCAAAGTACAGTGCAAACATAAACACAGCCAACCAACTTTACAAGGTGTGTTTCCTTTTCCCAAGAGCCTGAGATCAGCCAAAGCAAATTAAATGTCCAACCTGCTGCACTGCTGAGTGACCCCTCTTATTAGTAAGACTCATTTGCCAATTTAAATAGAAATAAAAACAGTGATCTGTATACACAGCAGCATGAACTCTTATTTCAGCATTACTGCATGCTGCTTTAAACTAATCCCCCAAAGCAAACGGTGGGAGAAGCTCAGCACACTCCCTGAAAAACCTAAAGCCTCACAACACATTTGTTCCAACAACATCAGTTGATCCACAGCACGCCTCCCTCTTTGCCTCAGGAAAACAAGTTGTCCTCAGAAGTTAATGATTTAAGGCTTTCCTCCCAATTTGTAACTTTTATGCACTTACTCAAAAGCATCTGATAAATAATCGTGCAGCTTTTGCTGAGAATAGCAATGAATCATACAACTTAAAGCCAGAAAGCACAGTCACTTCAACTTGGAATACAACATTCCAGTAACTTAAGACACAACTATGAAACCAAACTTTTTGCTCACAATGCAAGTAAAGCAAAGCATTTGAATTTTTTGGTTACTCATACGAAGTCTATTATCTTCCATGTAAAAAAGAAATGTCTTTCCATTTTGATACTACCCAATAAAACTACAAAATACATACTGTGTTTCATCCGGTTGCCCACACTGGAGGTCTACAGAAAACAAGACGGAATCACAGCAGAAAAATGCTACCTTTTAGCTAGGTTAACACACAACTTAGTACACAAGGTTGCACATGCACAACTAGCAGAAAAAGACACTAAGAGACTTGTTACAAACTCATTGCACTGCCTCTTAAAAGCAACGATCACTACCCAAATCAATGTATATTGTGTATATGCAAGCTCAAAATTTACCTAGGTACACTTATACACTAGGTATAGATAATGTGTTCAGATTCCCTACACCTGAATCACACAAATTTAATCCCCCAGCAAACAACAAGAAAAGCACATTCCCGGCATGCTCTACCGTCACCCTCTCTCCCAGAAACAAGATGGCTGTTTGGAGAATCAGTTTTATCATTTCAAATCATAAGTTTGTGCCTTTTTGAACTGTGGATCAATGATAACAAAAGCTCTGAATAACAAAATCTTGCTATTAACATTTCAAGGTGCAATCGTCATATGCAATACTTGGGGTTTTTCAGCTTTGGTCATTTATGCCTAAATATCTGAACTATATCATCATTCTTCTGATGTACTGAAATAATACAGCGTATATCCGAACTCCCCTCCTCAAGCACTTGACTTAATTATTTACTTGCATGGAAGTCTCCAGATCCTGGATCTCGTAAGTCTGTTTCAACAAAATAGCTAAGTAAAAGGAGTGACTGATATTCAGTTTTCAGAGTGACTATCACTGTTTCCAGGTTGCAGCTTGATATAATTCTTTGACAAGTCTTGTACTACAATCAACTTTTGCTACTTGTTATGAGCTATTTGTAAAGGAAGGCTCACATTATTAAGAGCCTAGTATACAGCAGTGTTTCACCCTCATCCCTAAGCTGGCAAGCTAAAGAAAAGTCAACTATTAATGATACTCCTTCCATAAGTATGAAGGCATCAAGTGCACCCTCAATACGTTTGCAGGTGACACCAAGTTAGGCGGGAGTGTTGACCTGCTTGAGGGTAGGATGGCTCTACAGAGGGATCTGGACAGGCTGGATCGATGGGCCGAGACCAATGGTATGAGGTTCAACAAGGCCAAGTGCCGGGTCCTGCACTTGGGTCACAACAACCCCACGCAGCGCTACAGGCTTGGGGAAGAGTGGCTGGAAAGCTGCCTGGCAGAAAAGGACCTGTGGGTGTTGGTCGACAGCTGGCTGAGTATGAGCCAGCAGTGTGCCCAGGTGGCCAAGAAGGCCAAGAGCATCCTGGCTTGTATCAGGAAGGGTGTGGCCAGCAGGACTAAGGAAGTGATCATCCCCCTGGACTAGGCACTGGTGAGGCCACACCTTGAGTACTGTGCTCAGTTTTGGGCCGCTCACCACGAGACAGACATCGAGGTGCTGGAGCGTGTTCAGAGAAGGGCATGAAAGCTGGCGAGGGGTCTAGAGCAGACGTCTTCTGAGGAGCAGCTGAGGGAACTGGGGCTGTTTAGCCTGGAGAAAAGGAGGCTGAGGGGAGACCTTATTGCTCTCTACAACTACCTGAAAGGAGGTTGTAGAGAGATGGGGGTCCATCTCTTCTCCCAAGTAACAAGGGATAGGACAAGAGGCAACGGCCTCAACTTGCTCCAGGGGAGTTTTAGATTGGATGTTGGGAAAAATTTCTTCACAGAAAGGGTTGTCAAGCATTGGAACAGGCTGCCCAGGGAAGTGGTTGAGTCACCATCCCTGAAAGTATTTAAAAGACGGGTAGATGTGGTGCTTAGGGACATGGTTTAGTGGTGGACTTGGCAATGCTAGGTTAAAGGTTGGACTTGATGATCTTAAAGGTCTTTTCTAACCTAAAGGATTCTACAAACAGGGAGCCAAAGAAGGTTGATCATTGATGTGCCTGCCATTTTTCTATCATCAGGTAGGCAAGAACAGGCACATTATGCAAAAACACAGCTGTAGTCTTATATGTCACAACAGCAAACAATGCTTTTACAGTACATTCACTTTTCAACTCATTTATCGCAGATTTCAGTAGCAACAGAAGCATTAAAATACTATTGTTACCTCAACCCCAAAATTGAGTGTAACTTCTCCTATAAGATAGACCCACGATAGCACTGCCTCCCCAACATACTTGATACCAGCATTTAAGAAGTTGCAAAGTTAGAGGGCTCCATGAAAAGAATGGCCACAACAGGTAATAACACCAAAGTGGAGTCGCCCATCAGTTAAGCACAGATGCCTCTAACGCATATGCACTTCAAAGAGTTTTAGCTCCACCCTAACGTACTTTATTTTCAAGAAACAGTACTTTTAAAAGTGAGTGAAGAAAAAATAAAGCAAGGTTTTTACCTTCTACCATTTCCTCCCACCCACTCCCCCCATGCATCAGGATCTTTGCACTGCCCTGAATAAGTGATTTGCAAGTGTACAAATCTCGTACTTTCTCTAAGACTTAGTTTGTATCTAAAGTCCCAGGACTGAAGAAAAATACTTAGTAACCATAATTTTTAAACTCAAAGTAGCATTCACAACACACTTTTCAATTTTTTTTTTTTTCTTAATAGGAAAATTAGCATAGAAATCACAAGATGCACTAGAACACAGCAGTTCATAACTCAATAGTGTCTGGTATGGTGTCCATAAGAATTAAAGCAACAACCTCCCCCTAGATAAAAAAATAAAATCAGATTTTCTGTTCATTTAGAGAGGGAAATAACACACACGCACAAAAAAAAAAAAAAGCACAGACCACAGGGAAGATCTTTAAATTACTCACAAGGCACACTGAAGCCAGTATCTTAAGCCTCAGCATTGAGGTTCTGTTTTACTAGTAGAGAATTCGAGATATTCCCCACCCTCTCCAGTTAGGAAAAATCTGCTCAAACCCCATAGTGAAGAAGAATGTTTCGATGGGCTTGTCACTGTGTAAAATGATCGCAAACTATTCAGACGCTCAACGTATGCTGCATTAGTATCTGTTAGTAATAAGTATATCAGCAAAAGTGTTTTTTATGGACTATCAGCCAAGAAGACATTGATACTATTTTTAAATCCCTTCATGAGGGATCAGAAATTAAATTTTCAGACTGCTTCACTTTCTTTCCCTGGTTTTGCATCATTCTTAAAGTTTTATAAGAACATAAAGCTAGCCTCAGTCTGGATGATAGAAACTGGAACTGATACATTCAGCTGTTACCTATCCTTACTTATCTACATGCACACCTTAAGTCCATTGTACCTTGAAACCCCAAGATGCTTGTAGCAATTTAAAGACTGCTGAAGTCAATTCATGTTTTCTTCTCCCTGTTCCTAAGCGCACAACATACTTGGTATAAGAACTGTTTAATACTGATCAAGTACTGAAGCATCTACTGGTGGAACTAAGCTCATAAACTACTGAACATGTGAAGACAGTTTTTACTACACAGTTAACTGACATATTCTAAAATTGTTTGGCTACTTAGTATGAATTTCATACAAAGAAAACAGAATGGAAGTGCGTGCTTTTAAACTATTGACTTTGCAACTCTGAAATGCAAGAACCTGAAAGTAATCCATTTTTAGCATTTAGCGGTTTAGCATCCAGTGAGGAAAAACTGATGAACTAATATCACACAGACCTGTTTTACCCAGTACCACATCTAACTTAGAATAATACAAGGAAATAAATCTGTACAAAAAATATCAACGTGTCAATTTCAGAACATTTAGCAGTTGCTCTCTTAGGATTAAATACAACTCATACACTTGAATATAAAGAATTGCTGCTGCTGAAAGGCCAGTTTTAATTTCGCATTATTTCAACAGTCATTGGTCCAGCAAGTATGTCCAGACACTCCTATAACAGAACTCAAAATCTAAAAAGAACAGTTTACATTGCAAATAAAATCTTAAGTGTTGGTAAGACAGTGCCACTCTATGCTGAAAAGAAAATTTTGAGTATAAGTAATAGCATCTCTACTTCACTGAAGTAAGTCTCAAATTGCTTTAGATTCCAACTATGTTCTTCTCCAGATCCATCAAACCTCTCTTGAGCAGGGAAGTATTATTCGAACTGTTCAAGGAGCACATGTTTGCTGGAATTATGGTTTAAAGCAGCCTGAACTAATGAGACTGTATTATTTTCTTTTAAAGGGTAGAGTTCTCCTTCTGGTGGAAAGAACTATTTCAGCAAAGAGTTACTCAATATTTTCTCGCGCCAGCCACATGCCAACCACACCACAATTCCCTACTGCCAGTGAAAAACCTGAGCACCTTGCACACAAAAGGTTTTGTGATTTGGGGGGTACCATTAGAACACTGAACACTTCGTAGCAAAACTGCACTGCACCAGGCGCAAAACAAATAACTATTTCTAAGTAAGTTCTACATGAAATATGGCATTACCACATAGGTTTAAAAGCTAGTATCAGTGAGAAATAGTTAGATAAATGAGGTTTACCAAAAATAAAACCTGGTAGAGTTGTAATCTAAAGGAGTGAGTTTTTTGTAAATATATGCAATTTTTAATATCTAAGAGTTAGCTGAAGAGCCCTCAGAACAAACTTGAAATATACACTTTTTCTAGATAAATTTTTCCCATGAATCAGATCTACTGGTTTCATGACTCAGTGTCCAATGTAAGTTAGACAGCAAATTGTCTACGAAAATTTTACTCATCGGCTCTGCTTTTGAAACACATTTGTAGGCCGCTATTTAAAGTCTTTGTGATTGACAAATGAACTGAGCTACAGTTAGGCAACACAAATCATCAATACATGAAAAGACTAACACAAGTCACATGCTATGAAGATAATGACATATAGCGCTTCACATCCAGTGCTTCACATCCTCCTCCCACTTCAACACAAACTTGGCTGTGTCACCATATCCCAAGCATCTTATTTAAGAAACATTTTATACCACATAAACATGTATTAATTAACACTTAAAAAAAAACAAAAACAAAAAAAATGCTCTGCTGAAGGCATCGTCTGTCCTGCAGAAATCCAAACATCAGTAGCACTCAGAAAGGAATAGTGGTGCCTGTGCCATATCCTTCCCACAACATACATTAATAAGTTTCCATCTCTTCAGTGAACAAGGAGAGCAAAGGGGAAGAACTCCCAAGAGGGGACAACCCAGACTCCAAGAAGCCGACAACTATGCGCTATAATTTCGATAAAGTGACTACTACAACAGAGAACCTGCACAAAACTCTACCACATAGTTGGATGCAGAGACTTAGCTGGGGACTATGTTCTTTAATAAGTGACAGGCACTGCCAATCTCAGTGACTCACTATATAAGACACTAAAGAGGGGGTTTTCTGCCCCTCGCCCATAAAATGTTAACAGTATTAAACATTATGTCTGTCTAGTCAAGCTGCATTGCTTCAGTCAGACAAATAAAGCAGTCTTTCAAGTAACAATCTCAATAGCAGCTTTTCCAGTAGGGACTTTCTTATTACATATAATTTAAGGACAAGATAGGCCAACAACACACGATGGTTTTAAGCAGCTATTTCAGCTGCTGTACATCATATTCTGCTGGCTCAAATCCCTTCCAAAATAGTGGCAGACTATTTTAATTGCAAAAGCACACAACGCAAAGCTTATAAAGTTATCACACAACATAACTCAAAAATTTCTCCTTAAAATACATGTTCTCGGCCAATTCTGTTTCCTCCTTTTAACTCCAGTGACAGTTAAGAAAAACATCTGCAGAGTTCCCAATACTGACAAATTTTCCTTATTTTGCACATCCTAAGCAGTTCAAGAGTCTCTGCAGTGCTCCTCTGGGGACAGATGCATATAAATCTAAGCTTAGAAGACTGTTATCTCCATCTTGCCTTCAAGCCTGTTTTTACACTGCTGCATAGACAGACTACTGCTCTGTAATCCAGTTGTGCATCTTGTTTACCCACTTAGCACCACTAAAGCGGAACCTGTACTTTAAACGTCTCCATCAGAAACTGTACAGAGCACCCAAGAAAATCTCGTTTTCTCCAACCCTTCCGCAGGCAAAGCAAGCATCATCCTTCCCACCTTAACCCAGTCCTAACGAGAGTGCTGCTCTGCCTGCACGTCAGCAGCAGGCAAGCAGCAAAACAACTTCTCCCCGCAGCGCCGAGTGCCCCTCTCCAGCCGCGCTCTCAACAAATTCACCTCTCGCTTGGCGGCAATGGAAACCCACACCGGGGGGCCGCCCTGGGCATTCAGTGAGGAGGGACCGATGGGGAACAGGCCAAGGCGCACACACACACTCTCCCTCAAAAAAAAAGCCTGCCACGGAGGGGTGGAGGAAGGGAAGGCAGCCAGGAGGGCGCAGGCAGCTGCTCCCAGCGAGCCCGCGAGTGCCCCGCACGCAGGGCCATGGAGGGGGGGGGGGGCGGGGAGCAGGGCGCACCCCCCGCCGCCTGCCACTCTCCCCGCCGCGACGGAGCCTCCGGCTCACCTTCGATGGCGATGACATGCTCGCGGATCTGGTTCTGCAGCACC